>APFE030401918.1:0-31062 GCA_000404065.3 Pinus taeda | reverse complement strand
AAATTGGTGATGATTCTTACAAGGAAAATCTTTAGTCATTGTTACTTGTGGTATTGTCATGGTCATTTATATCTCTTAAATTTATTGAATAAAAATACTTTTGAAATTTTGATTTTATACTAAATAGACTTAACAAATTATAAACTCCACCCATTTTGTATCGTAAAATAAAAAAATTGAGTAAAATTTAAGATAAGAATATCTTAATTAAAATATCAAATTAAAGATTGATAGGGGAATTGTGTCAAGAGGACAATCTTGGTGTGATGGCTAGGGTTTCTTAGTCCTTTTGCTTTCCTTATGCAGTCGGGTTTCTTCAAACATCAAATGCACCTTCTGCGTCATCTCTAGGGCACGATCTCACTGCTCGCGGCTCCGATAATGGAATTTTTGAATGGAGTTAATTCTAGTTCTGGTCTCCTATTCAGGCACGGAGACTGACAAATGATGTTGTTAGTAGTATCCTTCACCAAATGATCAATGCAAAATACCTTCTCAGCCCGTACGTACATGATGGAATAGAAGGAAGTGAATGGCATCACATTCGTGAGTCGGGAATGGACCTATGTAGGATTAAGGTGACTCTGGAGCAGAAACCTTATAATTGTCTGCTCTTAGTCACTAAAGAAATATTGATCAGATCTGAAGGAAAAATATTGGCTACATACATGAATATTCGACCTCGAAAACTTCATTTCATAGATCCGTTGTTAAAGATCCCGAATTTGGATATTCTCAATCCACTGAGCACATTAGCTTGTCAAAATGGAGGAGTAGCATTGGATATGAAAAGTTTGCTTCGTTTTTTGCCGGATCAGAATTTTCCTCGATCAAAGTGGGTGGGTTTGGTGGTTTGGCCATCACTTATGAAGTCAATACTGCCACAGAAATCCATATCAGTCTTTGCTGATCCACACTTATCCATTGATTCTAGTAAAGATTCGTGTGACTGTCAAGTATGGGCACTCGATTTGGTAGCCTTCCAATTTTTTGTCAAATCCCCAAATGGAAAATCAATATTATTTTGGGTTCGGGCCAAAAATCACGTCAAACAATTAAAGCACAATATCGTGCACACTATGGGTATCCCACTACTCCTACAAAGTCTAATCTGCGGATGAAAATCGATGTAAGAAGTTGTGATGTTACAAGATTATAACATCCTTCCGTTATCCACCATCATATTAAACTTGAGGATCGGGGAGGATCACCTCGACCAATAAATTCAAAGGGCACAAGGGTAGTGTCCAGATCTAGTATTCCCAAAGGAACATAATCAAATCGAGGGCAAGTAAATGGAGTCTTTTCTTTCATAGATATCCTCAAAGGAAGATGCGTTGCCTCAACAACACAACAGATCAGAAACATAATATACCCAACCCCTACATAGTGGAACAACTGGATCAAATCCCAGTATTGATTGTATATCTACCATAAACAAATTATTTTTTCATAACATATGAATCTCAAGAAGTACTATACAGATTCAACACTTTTTGGCTAAAACCAATGGATCTCTACCATTGGATATTCACAAATTGGACAATAAATTGTAAGATTCAGCTTTGCTCCAGGGGCTTTTTCATAGTAAAATTTGTATCATGAGAGGGTTGTGAATATATACTGCAAGAGGGTCCATGGTTTTGGGGCTTTGCAGGAACTTTTGTCACCCCTTGGTTCCCATATTTCAATGCCAATATAATTGTAGTATCTCGAATGTTGGTTTGGGTTAGATTGCATAATCTATCCGTACATTTATGGCTCCATAAAGTGATAGAAGCCATTGGGAACATATTAGGGTCATAAATAAATAAATATACACAAATATTTGAGGAACAAATCTACACAATCGCCAAACTTTCTTTGGAGCTAGACCTCAACAAAGGATTTTAGGAGCATATTATCTTGACACACAACAAGCAGTGCTCGACACAATTCCTAGATTTTGAGAACACAACATTTAGATGTCGAATAAGCCAAAAAATGAGACATCCACAAAATTCATGTCGTGATGCCAAGAAAACACCCCAGAGGAAGAAGTAAACAATAAAGAAACTCAAGGGATGAAAATTCCCACAAAATTTGCCTCACAAAGAAGAGAATGATGAAAAAATGGATCCTCCTACCAATGAAGAAGCCCAAAATACACAAGAAAACATAGAAAAGGGGAGCGTTAATCATGAAGTTTTAGGAACTACATCACACACATCGAGGAATGAGATGATCATTGTAGCAATAGAGGTGGGCGATTCAAAATATCATTGTGTATCTGAAAGTTCAGTTTTAGATAAGAAAAATCTAAGAACTAATGAAGGGACCGAGCTAGAGCTTGTAATCGCCACTCCTTAACAGGCAGAATGGAAAAAGGTTAAAAAGAGGAAATGGAGAAAACGATGACATGTTTACCACCACTTGGAGTGTATTTTTGGTCTTTGTGATCACCAATTTCGATTGGCACAATTGAATGCATTATCACTATCTACAACATGTAATTTTGCTTTCATTAATAAAATTACAATTTTTCCCGAGGAAAGAAACTATATTATTTATAAATAACTATAAAAGAATCTGATTTTCAAATACACATTGAATAGTATAGTGGTTGTTACAAAGAAAAAACTTTGTCATTCATGATGTCATGGTCAATTACCAAAATAAGTGATTTTTTTTTAAATTTACCATGGATAAGTTAATGCAAGCATTCAATTCATTTGAAGTGTATCTCTTTCATTGGATACTATGCATGCTTAAAATCATCATAGAAGTTATTCGTATCAAGTTTATAGACAATTTGTTTAGTGACCTTCCATATGGTATATTATAATGAAAGGTTTTTCTGTGTTCTAGAATTCATATATATATAAACACAAACAAGCACAATGACAAACAAGTAAATACATTCTATAAAATAAAAACACAAACATTAAAACCCTATCATCATGAAACGTCCATTTTTAACTAGTCATAAATATATCTTAAATAAAAATACTCATAAAATAATTTTATTCTTAGATATGCATTGAATAATGATACTTACAAACAAAAAAATCCCATGGCCATTTGCAAAAATAAATGAAATTTTGTTAAACTAAATGCTAATTTGAACATATATAGTTTAATACACATTCAACTAATTGGAAGTGTAATTCTTAGATGTTATATTTTATGTGTGTAAAATCATCATAGATGTGACTTGTATCAAGTCCATAGTCAATTTGGGTGATGACAATCCATACGACATATTCTAATGAAAGTCTTTCTCGTGTTCTAAAGTTTATACACAAACAAGGGCATACAAAAACAAAAACATTCATTACATAAAATAAAAACACAAACATTTAAAATTCTATCATCATAAATATTCTATCTAATTATGAAAAATGATTAGTTAGAAAGAAATTCAAATTCATTCATGATGTTGTTGTCATTTGCAAAAAAAAACAAGATTTTATTAAATTAAGCTACAAGTTAAAGATTAGTACTTCAGTATACAAATTCTAGACATTGGCAAAGTACTTATTTTATATGATTACATATATGTAAAAAAATTATACACATACAAACATAACAAACAACCAACGGAACACAAGAGCACAAAAAAAAGTACATAGCATAAACTAAAGCCACATACATTTAAAATTCTATGATCATAAAACATCAATTTGTAAATTAATTTTTAAATTCTATGTTTATTTTGTTTGTATTTTATCATCATCACGAGAGACTTTTGATATATTTTTAAACTATCATTGAATGATTGTGGTTTCAAAAAATATCATTGTCATAGTCACTTGTGATGTTGTAATTATTTGTATTGTTGAAAAGTATATATTGATTAAAATCAATCATGAAAACATGTTATTTTCAAACTTACAAAAAATGGTGATGATGCTTATAAAGAAAATTCACAACCATATATTTTTGTCATATTATAACAAGTTATAAACTCCACCCATTCTGTATCATAACAGATTAATTAACTAATAAATTAGTTCTTTATTTTGTTTAAAGTGGTGTTGTTCATTCGTTATTAATATCAGTTTATTTAAACAAATTAATAAATTTATAAACTTCTTGTTAAGTTGGAAATGTTTTTATATTAAAATTTTAAGTTAATTACAATTTCCAATGTTTTTATATTAAATTAAATTTTAAGTTAATTACAATAAAATTTTAGAACTTTTTTAATGAACGCTTTATATTTATGTATGATTTTTTCTTTAAAATATTAATATTTGTAGCGTGAGGGAGGAGGAGAATGGAGAGCGGGGCAAAAATGTGTGCTAGGGTTTTAAGCTGCTGCAAAGTTGAATTCGCTGCAATCGAGCTTCTGCTTGTTTCTGTTGATCAAAGGAATCCGCACAGTGGGGTATTGTTGTTGCGATGAACATCAAAGGAGGACCGAATTTCTATGGGAACCACACTGGAAGGGATTCAGGTGATCCAAAGTTGTTGGAAATATATGATCTGTGTAGAGAATGGGGACTCGACTCATGCATTTTTTATTCCTGGTGGTATCTTTTTCATGCAGGATCTTTTACGCATTCTCCCAAATCCACTATTTTTATTTTGCTTTCTTTCATATTTCGTCGTGGATGATAGTGGAATGGAGATGATGGGTAGAGCTCTGCTAGGGTTTGGAGCCGACTGGTCAATGGCATCGATTGGCCCTGCAGTGGATCCCGTCCTGGCTGTGGCCGTGATGTATGAAGGTTACATAGAGGCCGAAGAAAATCCCGTGAAGGTGTCGAACAGGAATCCCAAATGGATGAAGCTGACAGCGCTCTCATTTACAGAGGATCTATGTATCCATCGTGGCTCTAAAGATGTATTGTGGTTCATGCCCATATGTTGTGGTAGTGCCTGAGGCCCTAAAGAAAGATGAGGCACCAAATATTGTTGCGAAACCTGTGGCTTCAAAGGCGGTGGCCCTTAATGCCAACGATCTAGCTGCAGCCACTAAGACTGCTGCTCCGAAGGCCGTGATGGATTCTATCCCCATGATCGTCTGTGGGGTCGCAAAGAAAGCCGAAAAGGAGTCTGGCTACAGGGAACAGGGAAATGGTTTCTTGAAGGAGCCCATAGAGATCACATTGCATTATGGTGCACCTGAGGCTGCTTGGTCATGCTACCTCTAGACAGAATTAGAACTCTCATCGCTAGTTAATATTTTTTTATTTAAATTTTTTATTGAAACCCCTTCGGAGATGTCATTATTGATCTGGGTTCATGCAATAGACTGTGTGATGCATTTTGAGAATCTTATGTCAAATCATTTTGGATATCCAGCTGGATTAGAATATCTATGTTTTGGGGGCAAAGCTCTCTAGTATCCCAAACCTCTCACATAATACAATATTTTACTTGTGTCTACTATAATATTCAATTTGAGGTTGAGAGGTGGCGCAACATATTACAATAAAACAAATCATTCAAGAGGAGGCTTTTAGAGCAATTCAACGAAAAATAAATAAATACATTAAAATCATAAAAAAGGAGGACTTTCTTTCAAAAACATCCTCCAAGAGAAAAATTCACTTTCTGCCACAACAAATCAAGCCGGAACTGAACCATGTACATATATTTTGGAGAAATTGAATCACATCCTAAAATTAAATAGATATATACCAGAAACAAATGAGCATTGTAATATTTTGGAAAACAAGCTATTATTTGTAGATACCACTGTTTCTGCACAAAACCTACTGAGCTCTTTCACTGGATTTTCACAAACTGCAGTGCTCACTATGATATTCATCTCTGTTCTAAGGGGTTTTTCATTGTAAATTTCCCATCAACAAAGGCTAGAGACATCATATTACATAAAGGACCATGGTTGTGGGGATCCATGGGTCTTTTCATCATGCCATGGTTTCCGGAATTTGATTCAAATACTATGGTTGTATCTAGGATGCCAGTTTGGGTTCATCTGCAAAACCTCCCGTTACATCTATGGAACCAGCCAAACCTTTCAGGCATCAGCAACACCATCGGGCGACACATTAGAATGGACACACAAAGGCTAGAGAAAAGAATTTTCACATTCGTACGAATATGTGTAGAAGTAGATCTCAACAAAGGTTTGTCGACCACATCTGGACACATATACTTGTTTATGGAAATACAACATTTAGATGTAGAAACTATAGGCAAATAGGACACCTACAAAATAAGTTCTGAAGCCAAAAAATACACCCGTGGAAAGAACAAAATAGGAAACAGGCGAAGGGATGGCAATTTTCACCACCAGGCTCTCATGAGGAGGAGGAAGCTGGTGTGGAACATCCCATACCAATGAGGAAAATCATATGAACAAGGAATCAGAAGCACATGAATTACATCCACAATCTACATGAATTACATCCACAATCTTCTATGGACTCATAGCTAGTAAATATACTAGACACAATGGATACCCCTGGATCCAAATGACTACATACATTAGACAACTCTGATTCTGATAAAGAAAACCCTCGACCTGAGGATGATACTTCACTTGCACTTACATCTTCGATGCTGATTCAAGGGGAGTGGTGCAAGGTGAAGAAGAAGAAAGGGATAAAAACATGATTTTTCTCCCCATATGTACATTATTTTTGCAATTTTTGATGAGCTATTTGTTTTAATTAATAAAATTAGGATCTTTCTCCTGGAAAAAAAAACAATATTTGGAATGTTAAATAAGATATAATAAAATAATATAACGTTCACAAAGCCCATTTTAAATACATTTATAATTAATTTTAAAATTAGTTATTTGTTACTAAATTAAAATTAAAAAAAAAACGTTTAAATTATTTCTTAAAAATTAAATAAAACTTTAAAAGAAATTAAATGCTAGAAAATATATATATGAGAGTTAAAAAAATAGAATATACATATATATAATTTTTTTTAAGTGGCAATAATTTATCGAACATTTTATACAACCTTATAAATAATAATTAAATAGATGTTAATATAGTTAGTTGTTAGATGTTATACAACCTTATACAGAGTTAGATGTTAAAACGAATTCATGTTGCAAACCATAACTAACAAGGTGAGATAGAGAGACAACTAAATGTTAAAATGAATTCACGTTACCAACAATAACAACAGCGTGAGGTGCTGGACTTTTACAAAAGTGTAAATAAATGTTTATATATATCCTCTCGACTTTTACTCAGAGGTAAATAAATGTTTACTCTACTCCACGCTCTCCCAACGGTCAAAACCACAAAATCATTATCTTATCTTGTTCCCGATGAATGGAGTCCGGACCACAACGGATGGCTTTTTCTGAATTCGTTAATCGAATTACTCCAGCCCCAGGATTTCGGCAACGTCCGTCGTTACTCATCGCCTCCGAGTTGTCAGCAAATTCAAAAGCTCCACAACAAGCCTAATAAGACTATGACGTGTGGATTTTAAACAATTCAATAAAATTGCATATAATTTAGTGGAATGGAGAACCTAAGAGTGAGAGTGGGCTACAGGAAATTAGAACGAAGGAACTGGAATTTGCCATTTTCAACTTCGTGCTATGATAGTCTACTTGCCATTGGTCATTATTGGTGGATAGTCTAGTAATAAAATAAATTTTTTAATTAATATTTTTTTTTAATTAATAAATAAAATCATATGGTTTAATATTCATTTTCATTGAACTCATATGGATTAACCATTCTCTTTATTGGTAATTAAAAAATAATTAATTTATATTTTATTTTTAAATATTTTTAGGTTGGATAATTTGAATGATAAATATATCAATAAAATATTTATTTCAAAGTTTGAGATAACTTATTTTTTTCAATATTTTTAAGAGTCTTGCAAAATACTAGGAGTATCAAAAATCTAGCTACTAAAGAGATAAGGGTTTTTTAAGTACAACCAGTTAGTTATTGGATTAAAACAATGAGCGCAATCATAAGGAAACACGCATTAGTCATTAGTTACCAATAATAGTTTGATCTATAAAAATATATATTAATATATGTATCCTTAAATTCACTAATTATAATGAATTTATTATTAGATATTTCTACATATTGAACTATATATTAACCCCCACAAAATTGTTCCCCTTATTTAATGTAACCTTTGACCACTCTCATCACTATAATATTTGATACAATATGTGCCCCTTATCCTAAAACCATTATGAATGTCAAAACACTAATATGACCCATAACAGCTAATTTACTATGATCACTCATACTCATAGATAATTACAAACCCTTCCATAATGCAACCTCTAACCATAATTACTATTAAAAAAGAATGACACTTGATAATTATTAAGGGACTAACTCTAAAATCAATTAAACTATAGTGCACTATGAGCTTTAAAACACAATAAATTCTAGAAACTATGACCCCTAGTACACTTCACGATCCTGACATTATAATTCTTGAAATTTTACAACACACATCAATTTTAATATCTAAAACATTAACTATAGCATTAAAATGATAGATTTTATGTATTTAAAGTGGCATAACATAGTGATAAATTTGAATGAAGTGCAACTCCAAATGCAATCACATAAGAAAGGAGTATAGTAAATGTTGTGTATCTTGGAGATGATATTTTGATTATCTATATTAACCCAAAAATCACTTTTGTTGAGACAACATATGGTAATGGTTTTGATTATAGATATTGACCCCAAACTCACTTTTAGTTATATGTATTTCAAAATTATAAAATTTCAAAATTTTTAAATTGTGTATTTTTATATGGTTTTTTCCTATTTCCACTATTCAATGCAATACGAATAATAAATATTCATTATTGGGTTCTTATTTATTCATATTTATATTATTATGTTAAATACATGTATTGTTAAATTAAGTTTTTGATATCTCATTTTTTTTTCTTATTTCTAAATTTTTCCTAATGAGAGAGAGTCATTTTTCATGAATAGGTAGAGTCTCTAACATTAAACTCACTATTCTACCATAAATTAGTCAAATTATCATGCCGACAAAAATATACAACTAGGGAAGACACATTGGTGACATGCTCAATATGAACCGGTATGGATGTGAAAATTTTAATAAGTCCATTTGGTTCCCTTCTTTAGTAATTTGGATAGACAAGAAACAAACTTCACTAGTTACTCCAAAAATATTTAAAAATCTTCCAATAGATGGAGAGTACCTCAACACTTACAAAAAATGTTTCCTCCCTCATCGCATATTCAATTGTCGCTACAAATAATTGAATTTTGGTATGTTGACTCTTTAGATGTAGACCGGAAAGATATTTTGTATCAACCTACAATTGACCAAATGTATATATGATCAGTTAATAATCTAACATAATACAATTCCACCACAAGCTCAAGAAAAACAAGGGGATATACTTTTAATCCTTCTAGATTCTAAACAAGAAGAAGAAATGAAAGCATAGTTAGACACAACCATTTAAATTTGACCTCATAGTACCTGCGACATAATATCATAAGAATATTGCAAGTGAAGACTCACGGAGTTGGAAAACAACAGGGACATAAACATATACAATAAATGGGAATGAAATCTTTCTAGGTATTCAACTAGAAGACCCACAATAACAATATAATCTACACTCAATCGCATGGAATATTTTTCAGGATACCCTATAAAGGGTAGAAAAGAAAAGAAGCCTATAGAATTAGAACAATTTCTAGAATAATCTATTGGGCCTGACATCTTGCAGTTTCTTGGACATGGAAAATATGTATTCATTGAAGGATGACTATAGAAAATGATGGTAGTTTAGCAAACACAGGAACATAAAAAATCGACTCTAGACAAACTCAATATAGAAGGAAGCTCATCATAGGTAGAGGACGAAGGATAGTCAACCAAACACAACAGGAATAAAAATATCTTCAATATCGACTTGACTTTTGATTCACCCCATGTTACTATGATAACAATTATAGAAGAAAATGATGATCAATATAAAACATGATCCAAGCAAACTGATAGTGACAAAGTTTCATCCAGGCATTCTAGGTTTGATGACATATTAAGTTGGATAGTAAGAATATTAAGCTATAAAGAGAAAAACATGAAATGGGATTTGATTGGAATGTTATAACTAGGAAATAGAACATCAAAATATAAACATTCCAATAAGAATTAATGATCCACCTTTTGCAGTCCAATGATTAGTACATAAGACGGTAATTATGCTAATCGTCATACTTATAAGTTAATTCTTAGGTTGATGGAATATATTTAAACCCCATGGAATATGTTTGAACATTTATAGTAATATTGACATATTTCACTGCTAAAATTTTCCACTAAGATTTTTTGTTATTGTTGAAATATGCATGCAAGTTTATTTATTTTTATAAATAACCAAAATATAATTTGTAAAAAATTATAATTTATTTAATTATATTGTTTTTTTAAGCTATGAAATGTGATAGGAATAATAGGGTACCCATTTTCATGGTTATCACGGACTGAATTTTATTTTCACTTCCATACATTTGATTTATATGGCTTCCCTTGTTTGTCTTAATTTTATGTTAATATTTTCTTTTAACTTCAATTGGAAATAAATTACAAAATAGATATTCCTATAAATATTCTCAATAGTAAGAGTAAATATTCCATAGTTATAATTTAATTATTAGGCTGATCGTAGATATTTAAACCTCATGCAATATGTTGGAATATTCATTGTAATATTGACATATAAATGATAAGATTTCTACCAAAATTAGGTATACTCTATTAATTAAATTATCTCAAATTAATTAATTTAATAAAATGGCATATCGACACATCATATTGGCAATGTGGTATTTCTAAGCCATGGTAATGTAATAAGACATGTTTCCAATTAAAGGATTTCCATAATAATAGTGGGGTGAAACTACATGGATAAACATATTTTTATATAACTCCAATAATAATAACAATAATAAATATATAGTTTAGTTAACTTATATAATTTTTTAAATCTCATTAATGCAATATGTATAATGGGGTTAGTGTTTTGATTCTTATCATAGATTGATGGCTATAGAAATTTTTCAATCCATTTTATTATATGGTCACAATAGTTATAATAAAAGCAATAAATCATTTTATAGTCAAAATATTCTATATGTGGTATATTTTAAATTAATTTGGAAAGAATTTTTTTTATTAAATTCAGGAGGAATGGCGATCATAATTACATTTTAAATAAGTCTTAACCTTCTATTAATGAGTAATATTAAAAATATTAATTATTGATTATTGGAATCTCTAGCAATCAACCTATTTATTATTGATAATTAAATTAAAATTATAGAAATCCTATCAAGGGATACACACTATCAACATAAAAAAATTAAAGAATCATAAATATGATTTCACAGATTTATTTATATGCATTTCAGATTTCTAAATTATGCATTCCCATTTTTCTAATCACTAATATTTATATTTGTAATATGATTTCTTCTAATATATATATATATATATATATATATATATTAATAATATATATTATATAATAATAATATATATATATATATATATAATATATATAGTATTTTCATTTTTTCTACTCAATTCTAAGTTAAATGTTTAGGATTTTTTTTTACATCTAAGGTGTTGTTGAGTTCAATGCAATGGCTTCACTGATTTTCACTTATATGTACAGTATATGAGATATTTTTCTATTGAAATTATGCAAATCTCAAATGCATTCACATTTATTTATTTAGGAATGTAATTTAAAGGATAGAAACCAAAACATGTTGACACCATTATACATATATTAATGTTTCTCTAACCTCATTATTCACGAAAATCCCCCTTTTAATTGGCGTGAGCTATGAAAAACACCTTCCACGTGATTTGGAAGAGAATCATATTACAATGTAAAAATATATTTTTTGATTATCATTCACAAATTAATAAATATATTTTAGAAAAAGCATTAAAGTATATGGAAATCTAATAGAATAGGTATGCACTCAATCTGAAAGATAATACTTTTCATTAAGAAGGAGATAATTGTTCAACAATACACATTGTTTAGGATAGGTAACACCTACATCACCTCCTATTTCAACTATTCTACTAAAAATGTTCATATTTTTATTATATATGTACCATGAGAAACTCTGTAGTTCTCCTTTTGATCAAAGAAGCCACGAAGCTGAAATAAACTTGGACATGCATAAAAAACTTTAATGGAATAAAAGAAGCATCCATTTTTCCTTTCACTAAATTGTAATATAACTACATTTATGCATCCTAAATTGTCTTTCATCATTTCAAAGAAAAAATATCATGAAATGTACACACCCTTCGGATTGCAGATTTTCATTGTTACTAAGTCACAGAGGCTCCCAACATGCAAACATTAAATGACCCACAAATTTATTCCTTGTTAGTTATTCCCCACATGTTAGTTTTATTCAACAATGTCTCAAGTTATTCTTCTTTGTTTTTTTTTTCTCGGTAAAATGTCTAACTATTATATTATATGTACAGAAGAAAGATTGCAGACATTGTAGCATGACTTTGACCCTGGCTTCCATGGCCACTCGCGGCGCCATGGGTGCCACTGACTGAACCAAAAGCTCCCACGTAGGGGTAGCATCCACCATATTTCCTCGAGGCCTTTGGATGACATATTGAGGCTCAAAACAGTTCCAAAATAACCAAAACAACACATAGACTAGCCATTTTACTTGTAAGTAATCCAGCCCACACAGGGGCGGCCTTCCACGACCAGCTGGGGACTGACATTACCCAATATACCGACACTGAACATGACAAAAAAGAACTGAGTAATTTTAAAAGGAAACATTAAGACAGACTGAATTTTAACCCAAACTAGGTGACCCGCGATCGACTAAATTCTGGACTGGAGCTGTGAGAGGAAGAACGCATCTGGAGCCCACGCAGGGAGGCTACTCGTCCTCAGGAGGCTTCTCCTCTTCAATTGTGCACCAGCCCTGACCTTCAGGGACCCCCTCCCACATGGCCGCCCATTTGGCACGCTCCTCGTCTGTAGCAGTCGTCGTCCTAGAGGTGGAGGGGTCTGCCATGCTCGCTTTCCCTGAGGTACCTTCCCCACTTGGAGGAGGCGGCAAGGGGTTAGCTTGTTCCAGGCCTGTAGGGGGTGTGTCCTCCCCTCCTGGTGGCACTTCCTCATCGGCACCCTCCGGGACTTGGGTAAAGAGAACAGAGACGTGAGCGCAGATGCCGTGAGGATCCCAGGGCTTACCAAGGGTAAAGACCATAGTGCCAAACACAGGGAGGGCTGGCCCTTCCTCGCTGGCTCCTCCAACCTCCGTAATTTGCCCTGCATGGAGAGGCGTAGCCCCCGCCCATCGGTAGCAGTAGCAGCAGCAGCAGTGGTGGTGCTCCCGCTCTGCTCCACCACGACCACGACCCCGATTCAAACCACGTCCAGAACCCCTTCTGCTGGGCTGCCTATTTCGAAGCCTAGCCATGGGCAATTTCATCTCTTCTGTGCTGGCTTGGAGCAGGTTGCGTGGTCTTCCTATAGCCAGAATTTGGCAATTTCTCTGCCCAAGCACCTCCACCACCTTTGTTGCCTCTTCCAACGTTTTGGCCTCCCACTCTTCTGAAGTGCAGAGCTCAGAGTTCGCCACCCGAACCTCTGAGTCTTCCTCCCTTCCTTCCGAGGAGCCTTCCAAGAGCTTATGGCTTGCCTCAGCGTTGAAATGTCGGAGGGACTAGAGGGCAGCCTGTGATGGCGCGCACCTCTTCCCACAACAAGTTATTCCCTGCAACTGATAATTCCGCCACCCGGTAACTGAAAGACCAGGAAACCTTGGCCTGATGCCACCTTCAGCCTAATATTTATCACCTCCCCATTGATCAGAGCGCCACCAGCGTTCCCCCATCTAGTCAACCTGCTCTGCATTAATGCCTAGAGCTCGCCTCAGCTGAAATGAACCGATTGACAGCTTCAATCATGTTAAATTTATTATGCTTGGGGCGTCACATGGCGGCCATGTGGCTCAGCCCACGGTATCCCTCTGTCACCCGCATCCGGGGAGTTATTCTTCTTTGTTACTCACTTCATTATTTTATATATTTTCCACAATTGTGCCATGTTTTTTCTTTCTTCTCGAAGGGTTCTATCTAGTAGCAAAAATTTCAAGGATGGAAATTTATTTTAAGGCTTATAAACCTTGTCTAACATTAGTACCCCATAATATTCATAATATAAAGTGTTTAATGATATTTTTGTAAAAATATTGAGAATTCTAATGATTTTGAAGTTAAAATAGTTTTAAAGTATAAACGTGGAGAAAATAAATTAAAAAAATGTCAAAATTGACAACTATTCTTATTTTTTATTTTGAAAAACCATGGAATATTAACCCACTCTAAATATTGCCCCAAAAAAAATTGTCTACTACATGGAAATTTATTGGGCTTATTTACATTGGAACATTGTTTATTCTACCGAGAGCTCATAGAGTATTCGTCAATATTATCTCATTTTTTGCTCTACTTAGTCATGCCCCTTCCTCTTCAAGCGTGACTTAATTCCGAAATAATGAGAACGAAACACGCTTCTTTTGTTATACCTAACTACTTTAAGCATTAAATATGTTAATTGAGTATCCTATTAAATATATGTGGGATTTTCCACTTCTTTATTTGTATGGGTCTTTAGCTATGCATAATCATTTCTAACTTCTTCTTTGTCTCATATAATTGTTTGGATAACTTTCTCCTTGTTGACATTCGCTAGGAGTATAAGAAATCTATTGTTCCTTGTTCACATTTGCTAGCAAGGCCTGTTTATTCATGTAGAAAAGTTTGACATATATATTTTAATTTGTGTGGTCTTATGCATTTTCCTTGTGCTAATGAAAATAAATGTATGAAGAATTGTATTGATGATTACATTGGAATGTTTTAGGTGTACTGTTAGGTCCCTATACTACCAGTGTAACCCCTTATTGCTATTAATACAACCACCTTATTATATTTTTGTGCCCATGTAGTCCCATATTTTTATTATTGTGCCCCATAGAAACCCATTATTATTATTATTGTGCGCTTACATTAATATTGTTATATAAGATCTGATTATATCATGACCCATTAGACTCTTATATAAAGAAAGGACAACTTGTCAATTGTATCATCGAAGAATTTTTCATGTGTAATGTAAAGGAGGTTTCCCCCTAAAAGAGGCTTATTTCTAATGTGTTGATTTATGTTTTATGTCTTTTTGTGGGTTGGTTTCATAACATGTATTTATTGAGAAGTAAATCTCAAGCTTTCAAAACTTTTAAGGAATTTCATGTATGGATTGGATATGAAGAATAATCACATATTGGCTCTCTTCATACTGTTAATGGAAGATAATTTACTCTAATGAATATCGAAAAATATCTACAAGCATGGGATTCAACATCATAACATAGATCCATAGAATTCTCAACAAAATATGTAGTTGAAAGAATGAACATTACTATAATTAATATAGTTTGCTCAATGAGGATTTTCAAAAATTGAACATTGATGTTTTGTGATGATGTGATTCTATGTGCAATGTATGTGAAAAACTTATTTCCATCTCACGCTCCTAGAAAAATACTCCTTGTAAAATGTGGTATGGATGAAATCCTTTGGTAATCCATCACAGGGTATTTGGTTCCTCTACATTCACTTATGTTTTTTATAGTATAGCCATTATTGCATATTTGGTATATTATTGTATGTTTTTACTTCTAGCTTTGTGGTTGTGATGTATAAGACATTGGTTATGATTCCCTCAAAGGATCTCAACATAATTTCTTTTTTTCTCAATGGTTTCAAAATGAACTAAACTTAATACATGGAATTCCTTCCAATATTTTACAATATTTCTAGAATTTTCAGTCTATGATCAAAACGTAACTCGATTCTCATCTCGATATAATTTTTCTTTGTACAAACATATATGTACAATACTAATGTTATTCCCTTTACAACAAAGTATCGGGTTGAAGGATGTCATCTATATTACTAAGGTTAGACTCTACTTATGTCAAAACCCTCTATAACATTCTTTGCTTGATTAATTTAGAGTTATTCCAATCCAAACAAAGGAATTCCTTTCTTGCATGTGTTGGTTAATCTATGACCAACTTGGGTTATCTTGTGACATTGTTTCAGGTAAAAATTCATGCACGCTTTTTCGCCTATGCTTTGGCCTTCAAATACTTATCCAATGATTCCTCTTTACAGGGTTTCAATGTCAGTTGCAATTTTTTCTTGATGCTAGCTGCAAGGAAATTTGATTTTGTTTGAGTGTAAATAATACCGTTATCTAGCTAGTGATTTTCCCAAAAGGCCCGACACTTGAAACAATGCATGTATATCAATTTCAATTCAAGGGATTTACCCTCTCTTTTTTAGTGAGAATATTTAATTATGAGAAAATAGTTTTGTCTCTCTTATAGCCCCAACAATGTAAAACTTTATTTTTATTCATAAGAAAAATTTATACAATCTATTTACTTGTTACTATGTGTAATGAAGTGATTCCATCAAAAGTTTAAAATACTATAATATTTGTTCTATTTATATTCTATGGGTACACATTAGATATTCACGTCAACTCTATATATTTTGTTTCTAAATAATGATTGTATATAATTTACTATTACTATCGTTTTCATTGAACAAGAGCATATGCAAATTAGGCAAGAGGCATGTTGAACCCTTGTCATGGGAGTTTGAGAAGGTTTTCCTTCAGGCCCTAATATTTCTTTACCCAAGGTTGCTTTTTCCATGGCCAATTGATATGATTCTAGTGCTTTTACCTATAGCAAGCTAAACTAGGTATACATTTATTTTTCTACAAGTTAAATTACGTATAAATTTATTTTTCTTACCTGCAATAATTCTTCTCTGTAGTAGCTTACAACAAACTATATTTTTACAGGTGAATAAGGGTTATTGTGCATGTTTTGTATATTTATCCATTCAAAAAAGCTTCTTTAATTAATTACATAATATCCTTTTTCATCTTTGCACACATTCAAATGTATTATTTTTTGTGCACGCTTATATATTTATCCATCCAAACAAGCTTATTTAATTTATTATATAATATCCTCTTGCATCTTTGCACACATTCAAGTGTATTATTTTTTAGAATATACTTATCTAAGCTTTTCTTGATGGAAATAGATCAAAGGCTATTGCATTCCTTCAACCAAGAACTATGTTTCCATGTGCCTTCCCCAAAGCTCTAACTCCTACTTCCCAGGAGAACAAATAGTAGTCATTTTCCAATTTACATTTTCTTGACCCTTAGCAACATCTTGCTACTTTTTGGGTATGAGTACAATAATTATTTCCGAATATACCTTTATATTTTGTCCAACTCCTTTTATCTCCAAAAATCATTTTAAGTGAGTTTCACACATGAAACTTTTTATTGAATCATGTGTTTTCTTGGTAGTCTGCAAAACCGAAAATTCAACTCTAGCAAAAAGGAGAATTTTTTTTTCACCTGATCGGGTTGAGGAGGTTGGCAGGTGGAGTAATGAAGACACGAAGGTGTGCAAGGATGGAAAACACCACCAGGTTTCGAAGTATGATGGATACAGGTAGTAGGAGCGGTGTGATGGATCATAGACTGGAGTGAAAGGACAACAGGGGGAGGGTGAATGATGGTGGTGTTGTCAGGATGTCAGACAAAGGCCGGGGAAATGATCGCGAGAGGACAGGGGACAGCAGAATGGACAGGGTGGTGGAGCCTGAGGACATTAAGAAGGGAGGTATAAGGAAGGCACGGTGGCGTAGAGGGACGTGAGATAGCGCATGCAGGGAAACTGGCGAGAGAGGAGAACAACGACAAGATATAGATAGGAGAAAGCACAGCGTAGGAAGCAGGATGGAAGGAGCAGGGGCACACAGACCGGGGACAAAGAATAGAGAAAGAATGGCAGTGGAAGGAAGCAGAGTGGCGGGGAGATGGATGCGAAGCAGCGCTGGTGATGGGGACCAGAGCTGAGCAAGCTAGGACGTAAAGGGCAAGGGGAAAATGGAAGAGGACCACGAGCAATTTTACATCCCGATATATGAAGTGTCCGAGGATGATAGTGAAGCCGAGGAAGACGAATTGGAAATGGCAGCGGAAGGAATTGACAAACGTGACCAAAATGAGCAGGGTATCGGAAACAAAGTTACGAAAAGGGGCTGGAAGGAATCTGAAGATGAACAGGAGTCGGGTGTCGAGGTTGGGAAAGGCAGGCGAGGATGAGGGCGAGGCCGCTGTGGTCGAGGAGGTCAAAGCAGGTGAGAAATCATAGAAGGGAGAAGCAGGAGGGGTAGACGCTGTCGGGAATGAGCAGCAGAAGACAGGGAGACCAGCACGGGTGTAGAAGGTAGACAGGGGAGGAGAACCATAGAAACAAGAGTTCGAATAGCAGATCGGGCCTATAATGAATGAACAAACCCAAAAATTTGCAGAATAATAGAGCACTGGGAGGAGGAGGCCATTCAAGCTCAATCAAAGGAAGAAATGGAGGACTGGATGGATCTTATGCCTGACCCAGGCCATACCCAAGGCAGAATGACTCTGTATAAGCAATCCCTGCACCTCTATTGGGTCATGAAAAGACTTATGGCCAAATCCATGGAACAGATAGCCTTAGAGATGGTTGAATTGTCACAGGGCATCCCCAACTTGAAGAAAGAGATGAGGAACATCTTGATCACCCTGCTCATGCAAGACAAAAGGCTGGAGGATCTTCAGAAGCAGCTAGAGGTGAATGGCCTGGTGGTCAGGAAGGAAAAGGAGAAGCATGAGGACGCCAGGACTCAATGAAGATAGGCATGTTTTTTCTGATATAGATAGAAAATGTAAATTTTTATTTTATCCTTAGATATGCATAGGAATTATCATAAGACTTATTTGCAGCTAGTTGTCAATGTTACTAGTTACCGGATGAATGTTTACAAAGCATGGAAAGATAGTATGAAAACATTTTATTTTTGGTCTGCAGTCAAAAACTATAGGTGGTCAATAAACCTAGTTTCCCTTCGGGGCAGGTTGAGATCACCTTAAGATTGTATTGGTTTTCTTTTTTTGATAATAGAGAATGGTAACTCCCCAGCTTAAAAAAAAAAAGGAGAATTTTTTTTGAACTTTTTATCTTTCCTCTTCTTGGGCGTAACCCATTTTGTGTGAATTAGAAGTCCAATATCACATTTAAACCTTTAATATTTTTTCAAGAATCATAACACAAAAAGACAAATTTTCTTGTATATTATTAAAAATAAATGTTCACATTGTCATATGTCACACCACTTGATGCACTTTGACTTGTTAGGGGCAATTGAATATTCAATTAAGAAGGTCATAATATAAATTTACCAATGCTTATTACAATTCAATTTTGAAATTAGAGGAAACATAAGCACCTTCAAAAGACATATTTAGCATGTTTAAAAAAGAAAGTTATATTTTTTTAAAATAATTGTCGTTGCTTTGAAAATGATTTTATTAAATTAAACACAAATATAAATCAAAGGATAAAAATTCAACTCCATGTTTGTATTTTTGAAATATATTTTGATTAAAATATTTTCAAACAAATTAAATTGAATATAAGTGAGTTAAAATATAAGGTTGAACTTCTTCCTCGTTTTCGTATAATATTATGATATTATGTATCTGTAAAATCATGACACAAAAAAGTAAAAAATAACACAACAAATAAACCCATATTAAAAATAAAAAACATATTTTAACATTATATCATTATAAAGCATCAATTTCTAGCTAATTAATCTCTAAAGTACATAATTTCTTGTGAATTATGATAAATGTATTGAGTAGTTCTGCTTGCAAAAAATCTATCATCATAATCATTTGTGATATTATAGTTATTTTTATTATTGAAATATATGTTAATTGACAAATTTTATGATCATTTTTTAAATAAATGGGATGTTATTAAATTGAATATGAATTTGCACATAAAATAAGTTAATACCCAAATTCAACTCGTTTAAAGTGTAATTGTTATATACGATCTTTATGTATGGGTAAAGCCATTATATATGCACAAACACAAACATATACAAAAAAATATAATATAATCACAAACATTTGAAATTCTACCATAAAATATAAAATTGTAATTAATTATAAGAATATATTAATTTAAAATAATTGTAATTTTAAAATACACACATTGAATAGTGTTGGTTACAAAAAGAATACATTTTCATTCATGATGTCATGGTCATTTACCAAAATAGGTGAACTTTTATTAAATTGAGCATATATAAGCTACGGAAGCATTCAATTCATTTGAAGTGTAATTCTTGCATTGGATACTATGCATTCTTAAAATTATCATATAATTTTTTTGTATCAAGTTATTCTAATAAAAGTTTTTTATGTTCAGGAATTTATAGACATACAAACACAAAGAAACAAACCAATACATTACATAAAATAAAAACACAAACATCTAAAATTTTACCATCACAAAACGTCGATTCGTTACTAATTAACAATATATATTGGTTAAAAATCATTCGCAAAGATGCATTGAATAGTGATACCTACGAAAAATCCATAACCATTCATGATGTTATGGTCATTTGAAAAAATAAATGAAATTTTGTTAAACTAATTGCTAATTTGAACATGTATAGTTTAATCCACATTCAATTAATTCGGACTATAATTCTTCCATATTATATTTTATGTGTGTAAATCATCATAGAGGTAATTTGTATCAAGTCAATAGAAAAATTGGGCAATGGACTTCCATATGGGATATTCTAATGAAATACTTTTTTGTGTTCTAAAATTATACACATAACAAGAGCATAAAGAAACAAACACATACATTTCATAAAATAAAAACACAAACATTTAAAATTTTATCATCACAAAACATCAACCTGTAACTAACTATTAAAAACATAGTAATTAAAAACACTTATAAAAATATTGTGCATTGGATAGTGGTGCTTATAAAAATTCAAATTCATTAATGATGTTGAAAAAATAAGATTTTATCAAATTAAACAACAATTTAAAGATTAATAAGTTAATTCACACGTTCTCATTCTAAAAGTAATTTTTGTATATGATATTAAATATGTTTAAAATTATTATACCCAAAGAAACAATCACAGGCAAACAAAAGCACAACAAAAATACATAGCATAAATTAACACCACATACATTTAAAATTCTATCATCATAAAACATCCATTTGTAAATTAATTTTTAAATTTTATGTTTATTTTCTTGGATATATTTTTAATTTTACATTGAATGATTGTGGTTAAAAGAATATGCATGCTCATAGTCACCTATGATGTTCTGATTATTTGTATTTTTTTAAAGTATATATTGATTAAAAAAAATAATGAAAACTTGTGATTTTCAAACATACAAAATCTAGTGATGATTCTTACAAGGAAAATCCATAGTCATTATTACGTGTGGTATTGTCATGGTCATTTGTATCTATAAAATTTATTGACTAAACATATTTGTCAAATCTTGATTTTATACTAAATAGATTTAACAAGGTATAAACTTCACCCATTTTGTACCATAAAAAATTAATTAATTAATACACTAATTATGAACTTACAATCATTGAATCAAATAAAAAAAATGATTAAAATGTAAGTTAAGAATATATTATTTAAAGAAACAAATTAAAGATTGAAAGGGGAACCGTGTCAAGAGGATGAGCTTGGTGTGATGGCTAGGGTTTCTTAGTGTTTTCTCTTTACTTATGTGGTTGGGTTTCTTCAAACATCAAATCCACCTTCTATGTCATCGCTAGGGAATGATCTCACTGCTCGCGGGTCTGATAATGGAGTTTTTGAATGGATTTAATATTGGTTTCAGTCTCCCGCATGACGACGGAGACTGATAGGCTAGGCCATTGGTAGTATCATTCACCATATTGTCGATGTAGAGTATCTTCTCACCCTGTACGTACAGAATGGCATAGATGGAAGTGAAGGAAGTCACATTCATGAGTTGGGAATGGACTTGTGTAGGATTAAAGCGAGTATGGAGCAGAAATATTATAACTTCATGCATTAGTTGGGAATGAACTTGTGTAGGATTAAGGCAAGTATGGAGCAGAAATATTATAACTTAAGCAATGTCTTTTGGTAGAAATCAGATAAGAGAAAGTTTTGGCGAACACATTTCGAACGAGCAAGTGTGGTTCATCATAAGTACCAAAACAATGAACGAGATTTGTTGGTTCGAAACACATGGGCCAAAAATGTCTCTTATGTGATTTCTACTGAAATATTTTTCTTAATTCAGTATGGATCACAGAAGATTGAATATAGAAATCTTATAATTGTCTTCTCTTAGTAAAAATAGAAATATTGATACGATTTGGAGGCAAAATTTTGTCTACGAAAGTGAATGTTCCACCTCAAACACATCTGGATATGTTCGTAGGTTTGTTGTTAAAGATCCCAGATCTGGATATTCCCAATCCCCTAAGTACATTAGGTTGTTGAAATGGAGGAGTAGCATTATATATGGAGAGTCTCCTTCACATTTTTCCATATCATAATTTTCCTCCATCAAAGTGGGTGAGTTCAGTGATTTGGCCATCACTTATGAAATTAATACTACCATAGAAATCCCTCTCCCTCTTTTCATCTCCAAACTTATTCATTTATTTGGCTGAAGATCTGTATGACTGTAAAGTATGGGCACTTGATCTGGTAGCCTTCCAATTTTTTATCAAATCCCCGCATGGAAAATCAATATTATTTTGGGTTCGGGACATAGAGAATGTCAAACATTTAAAGCACAATACCATGCACACTCTGGGTATCACGATGCTCTTACAAAGTCTGATGTTCAGAGGAAAATCCATGTAGGAAGATGTGATGTTACAAGATTATAACATCCTCCCATCATCCACCATCATATTAAACTTGAGGCTTCGAGGAGGATCACCTCGACCAAGAAATTCAAAGGGCACACAGGGAGTGTTTGGATCTAGTATTCACAAAGGAACATATTCGAATCAAGGGTAAGAAAATGGAGTCTTTTAGTTCATATATATCCTCAAATCCAAATTTGTTGCCTCGACAACAATAGATTAGAAACACAATATACCCAACCCCTTCATAGTGGAACAACTAAATCAAATCCAATTAATGATTGTAAGTGTACCATAAACAAATGATTTTTGCACAAAATATGAATCTCAAGTAGTATTATGCAGACTCAATAGTTTTTGGCCAAAACTAGTGGATCTTTTCCACTGGATATTCACAAATTGGACAATAAATTGTGAGATGCACCTTTGCTCCATGGGTGTTTTCATAGCAAAATTTACATCGTGAGAGGATTGTGAATCTATATTGCAAGAGGATCCATGGTTTTGGGGCTCTGCAGGACTTTTTGTCACCCCTTGGTTCCCAGATTTCAACGCCAATATAATGGTAGTATCTTGAATGTCAGTTTGGGTTAGATTGCATAATGTACCCTTATATTTTTGGCTCCATAAAGTGATAGAAGCGATTGGGAACATATTAGGGTGATATATAAAGAAATATACCCAAATATTTAATTAATAAATCTACACAATCACCATAATTTATGTGGAGGTAGAATTAAACAAAGGATTGTCGGATCATATTTTGTTGACACACAACAAGAAATTCTCGACACAGTTCCTAGATTTTTGGAACACAACATTTAGATGTCAAATAAGCTGAAAAATGGGACATCCACAAAATTCATGTCCTCATGCCAAGAAAGTGCCTCAAAGGAAGAAGAAAACAAGAAAGCAACTGAAGGGATGGAAATTGTCACAGATTTTTCTTGATGAAGAAGAGGATTATGAAGAATTGGATCCTCCTACCAATGAAGAAGACCAAAATACACAAGAAAATGTAGAAAAGGGGAGCCCTATTCATCAAGTTTTAGGAACTCCACCAAACACATCGAGGCAGGAGATGGGATTCACTGTATAAATGAAGACAAGGGACTCAAAATTTCATCATGTATCTGAAATTTCAGATTCAGATAAGGAAAATCCAAGGATGAATGAAGGGACCCAACTAGAACTTGTAATGGCCACTCCTTCCTAGGGAGAATGGACAAAGGTTAAAAAGAATAAATGGAGAAAAGGGTAACATGCTTACCACCATTTTGGAGTTCTATTTTTGGTCTCTGTGATCACCATTTTTGATTGGCACGATTTAATGCATTATCAACATCTACAACATGTAATTTTCTTGTCATTATAAAATTATTATTTTTCCTAAGGAAAAAAGAATATATTAATTATAAATAATTATAAAAGAATCTGATTTTCAAATACACATTGAATAGTATAGTGGTTGTTACAAAAAAAGAGCTTTGTCATTCATGATGTCATGGTCAATTACCAAAATAAGTGAAATATTATTAAATTTACCATGGATAAGTTAATGAAAGCATTCAATTCATTTGAAGTGTATCTCTTGCTTTGGATACTATGCATGCTTAAAACCATCATAGAAGTTATTTGTATCAAGTTTGTAGATAATTTGCTTAGTGGTCTTCCATATTGTATATTAAATAGATGTTAAAGTGAATTCATGTTGCCAATAATAACCAACATGAACTTTGACTTCGGCGTAAATAAATGTTTACTCTGCTCCACACTCGCCCAACTGATAGAGTCAGGACCACAACGGATGAATTTTTCTGAGTGCCTCAAACTAATTACTCCAGCCCTAGTATTTTGCCAACATCAGTAGTTTCTCAACACCTCCCGTCATCACTCATCGCCTTCAAGTCATCGGAAAATTCAAAAGTTGTACAACACGCCTAATAAGACTATGACATGCTAATTTTAAAAAATTCAATATAAATTCATATAATTTGGTGGAATGAAGAACAGAAGAGATGGTGGCTCGGGTGCAGATGGGCTACAGCAAATGAGAACGAAGGAATTCGAATTTGCCACTTTTAACTTCCTGCCTAGATAGTCTACTTGCGATTGGCCATTATTGGAGGATGGGTTCTGAGAAATTGCCAGTGAGTTTTCCATTAATTATTATTGTTTTCTTTTTGTTTTACTAAATTCATATTAATAAAATGTTTTAGGGATTGCATTATGATGATTTATTGGGTGTATTTGATGATATTAGATTGATAGCTCCATGTCATTTTTTTGTTTGTAGATTTTATATTTGAGTTTGAATTTTATTTAAAGGGTTTAAGAAAATTTAATAGTCTATTTAAATTTTATTTAGGTTTATTTTTAAATTTCTAGAATCTCTTTTGTTTACACTTTCAATTTAAGTCTCCATAAATATTAGGTGAAAGCTATTTTAATTCTTTTCATTGCATATAATAATGTCATAGAATTTATTTTATTCTTTTCCCCATTTTATTGTAAATTAATTCTCAAAATTTTAACAATGTAATTATTTTTCTCTTTATTTATTATTAATACCTATTTTCTAATGTATTTTCATGGAGATGGAGAGTGAAGATGATTTAGAATTACAATTTGTAATTTTTTGTTTATTTATATGTAAGTTATATTATTATTTGTAAACAATCAAAAACTATATTGATAAGATTTGTATCTATTTTCACAGAGGGGAGTTTCCCTCTCTCTAATACCTCAAGATAGCTATGGATATGGTTTTATGTGAGGTATGTCTAGTGCAATTATGGTTATTTTGTTCTTATGTTTTTTTCTCTCTTCTTAAAGAAATTTATAGAAAACAATTGGGAGTGTAGAAAAAATTATAAAATGGTGATATTTTTTTTAAATAAATTGATCTTGGTAATGAATGAACAATGAAACTTTAAACAAAATAAATAAATAATTAAATTGAACTTCCTTCTTCCACAATGAACTTGGGTTGTACAAATTCTCTTCCTCATTGATCAAACCTTAAGCTGCGTCAATCTACGCTTCATTTGGTAGTCACATTAGTCCTTCAATGGTGATGCATTTAGTGCCAACTTGGTCCAATCTCACACTTCCCTCAAATAGTCCACATGTGTCCAATACCAAACTTTGCAACCTGGACCTCTGATTCGACTAGCAAATCAAAATCAACAAGAGGATACACATACCTTTCTTTCCAACACACTCTTGGTCCTCTTGTCCTAAAGATCTAAGCTTCTCGAGATATGGTTAGGCGACACCATCAACCCTAAATAACTACTCCCAACTATATTTCCCTTCTCCAAAGACATTCTCTTGTTTTGATCTCCTTTCTAGACTTCCAAAGAATTATTTTGGGTGTAAGAAAACTCCTCAAAATACCCTACAATTATTTGTATCACAACAACAAGTGATCTGAGCTATCTAGAAACGAAGACACTATTTTTTATCTACCTCTCTCCTTGGAGTAACTGTTTCTAAGCTAGAGATGTTTTACAAGCCCTCTCGACCATCCAAATTATGCGTCCAACATGATGTTGTAGCAGCAATTCGTTGTGGCCTAAATAGAGATCCGAACACCGCACAAAAGTAGCAAAGAAAATTACTCAAACTTAGCTTAGAGTTGCAACCTTGTTCATCATGGCTATCCACACCGATACATAAGGGAAACTTCTGCACATATTGTGCCAAAGTCATCCTCCTTGTTAGCTAGTTAGCTACCTCAAGCTCACTATCTATCTCAAAGGTATACCTAATTTTATTTGCACTTCTGATGTGCTCTAAATGTGAAACAATTAACTTCTATTTATATGCACACACATGGCTCCATGACTTTTTCCTTGGCGTAGATTTTAGCCCAAGTTGACCCACCCAACTAGAAAAATTAACCACCAACCACATATAAAAATTAATATCTCTTATTAGAGACCTCTATTCTAAGTGAATTTAGCTAATCTTTTCTCCTCTAGATTCCCTCTAACACCTACAAGCGTCAAATCACTCAAAGTCTAGTTTTTTTTTTCCGAGTTAATTTAGGTACAAAACCCCAAGCTTGGGTTCCAACGCCATATCAATTCTGCTGCTCTTCTTCATCCAAACATCCATCACTAGGGCTTCAAGTTCTTCCCAAGCTACTAAATCTCAACAAACTCTTTAGATATAGATCCACAAGAGCTTTCATATTAGACTATAATTGACCATATGCTTATAGAACTAAGTCAATAGGCTAACACAATATTTCCAATTCCACCACAAGCTTGAGAAGGGCTGGGGGATATAATTTTATTCTTTTTAGACACTAAAAAATAAGAATAAAGGAAAGAAAAATTAATACCCAAGGCCATTTAAATTTTACATCTAAGTACCTATCATAGAATCTTCTAAGAAGATTGCAAGTTAAGACTCACAGTGTTCGAACTTGATTCACACATCAACATATAATACCAATTGACAAGAAATTATAGTGGGTATTTAATTATAAGGCCCAAAATAGCTAGAGAATTTACACTCGGTTTCCTAAGAAGTGTTGGAGCATACCCAAGAAAAGGGTATAAGTAGCAAAACAGCATAGAATTGCAACAATTTTTAGCATTGCCTATTGGAAGAGATACCTTGTAGTAACTTGGACATGTCAAAGATGTATTCATTGAAATAAAAAGATAGAAAATGATGGTAGATTAGAAAATAGAGGAGAATCAACAATTCACTTCAACCAAAGTTAGCATATAAAATGGAATTTCGAAACAGACATAATTGAGGACAGTTGAGAGATTGCAATGAGAAAAAAAAAAAAATCTAGACATCAAATTGACTTCTAATTCACCCTGTGTGACTACCACAACAATTATTGAATAAAAGGATTATGAAGATAAGGTGTCATCCAAGCAAGCTATACTCGGGAAGTGCCATATAATAATACTATGTGAGAAGATATATTAATGGAAATTCTAAAGAAAACTACTTTACAAGAAGATGTTACCTCAACCTCACCTACAACTGATGAACAAGTTCCTCTAGTAGAGTCAAATACACCCAACACTTGAGCTCCATAAGTAAAGAAAGGTTAAAAGAAACATCTACTAAGAAACCTGACCTAAGGCATGCTTGAGATAAACCAATATTTGAAGCACTAGAAAAATCTATGTGAGCAACACAGAAAAAAATTAAAAGAAGGATATTGGATAGTAGCAAGATTTAGAAAAGACAACAACAACAAAGGGATATTTAGTTAGAATGTTAGAACTAGGATATAAAGTGCAACTATTAGAACATAAAATACTAGTTGATCACCAATTGTTAAGGCACATATCACTAGCCAACAAGGTAGAATATTTGAAATACTTAAAAGCATTTGATGCCCATGAAAGTATAGTTGTGTGGAAATGGTCTATATTGTATCAACATATTAAAGTGCTTGCACCAACTACTTATCAAACAACATCCCCTATGACTTCAACACCATCACATGCAATAGCACAATCATCTCAATCATCTTCCTAATAATATAAATTCAATTTTTTTGAGCCAATCTTTTAGGATGTGCTCTCTCTTTTGAACAACAACATCACACTTAGGAAATTGAACTTGAAAGTTCCAATTGATCGACCAGGGAAGGGAAAAGAAGAAGAATTCACATTTTAAATCTTGTATATGTAATTCAATAAGTTCTCGTGACCATGAAACTAGATCTCCTAATTAGCCAACCACCCTTCTGGAAGAACTTTTATTTATTTTTTTCTAAAGCAAGTATGGATCCTTCTATTCCATAAAACCAAAAAGATAGTGTACAGTTTTACATGCAGCGAGAACCTTAAAGTTTCAAAAAGAGTCTCGAGCCCATGGAAAAACCAACAAAAATGCCACTTGGCTACCGACAAGCATGAGAACCAACTAGGATCACTGCTTTAGAGGAAACCATATTCATCTGAGTCATCCAATCAAAAGGCAATAAGATCGACAGTTGAGGAGGATATTGCTCTGTAAAAAAGGCCGAAGTATAAAAGTCTCACCTCCCAAGATGCACGAACCATCGCAACCATTGATTGTTGTTGACTCGATCCAATGGACGATGTCGATATCACACGGGATAATAAGGGTCGATGATAGTGAGAGGGGGAGAGCGGTTATTGGAACCCTCTCCCTGCGATGTGTTGGAGGGAGAATGGCATCGTGACATTTTCATCAAAATTGCTTTCCAAGAAAACACTGTGCGATCAACCAGAAACTACCTAGGGGGTGGTAAACCATGCCAAGACTGCAAATTCTTGAAGGCTCGGCCACTGGAAAACACAGGGTTCTGTCTGCACTTGTGGATTATCCTTGCTCGAACCTGAAACCCTAAATATATAAGGGGTTTGTCATTAAACGAAGAATTGACAAACTCGTTTTGATCCACACGGTAAACAAAGAGCATCCTCTCATTTTCTTTGGGAGTATGAGAGACCAGACTGGGAATCCACTACACCACATAATTGTCTATCTGATAATGATGACACAAGTTGATGTTGAAATGAAAGGTTGAGTCAATTTGATCCGTGGTCCCAGGCTCTGTCTTTAAACTCCAGCTTATCATTATTTGCATGTTCCTCAACAACCATCTTTAACCTACATTGCGACAGTTCATGCCAATTTGATGTCACTCTGATCTCTGTACTGATAACACCCTAGTTCGCGAGCAAATCAACCACTTCGCTTGCCAACTTGCGGACATTCTTGAAGCTAACAGTATGGAGGCTATGAAGGAGGTTTTGAACCCTTTGAAATCCTTGAATTAGTCTCCAATTTTTTGAGACTTTTTTTGGCTTAGAACCCGCGCTCATTTTCTTGAATGAATTGATAATAAGTTTAGAGTCAGCCTCCACTATCACATTTTGTCTATTGGCCTAACTCAGGAGCTCTAAACATTGTTCCATAGCCATCAACTCTTCCAATTTATTAGTGGCATGTCCCAAATGATAGTGGAAAATGAAGAGGAAAATACCTACCTCATCTCTAAGGAGCCCTCCATAACGAGTTTCCCCTAGGTTTCTTTTTGAGGCTCCATCTATGTTGTATTTCAAATATCCCTTTGGAGGAGGGTGCCAAAAATCCTTTGCTTCCCTCGAGGAGATTGGGTTCCTATCTAGACCCTGAGGAGAGATGCCTTGCACACCCAGTGCACAAAGAATTCTTAGGTCAATAGCTGAAGGAGGGTTCTTGGGGATGTTTCGAACTATGGTGCTAACTGTTTAATTGAGTTGTTTTAAGATCAGCTCAAAAATGCATTGGTAAGTTCTCTTTACTTCTTTAAAGATTCGGTTGTTCCTTTCTTTCCAAACATTCCAGACAATGAAGCTCAGGAAAAGGGCCCAATCTATGGCTAGAACTTCATTGTCTATAAAATCCTTTCTCCAGTTGGTGAGGGTGTTGCAGATGTTATTTTTGTTCATATCCGTCTGTTGGAAAATAAAAGAAAAAGAGTCCCACAGACTAGAGGAGAACATACAAATGTTGAGAAGGTGCTCCATTCTTTCCTCCTTCCCGTCACAAAGCTGACATCTGGAAGGTCCCAGAATGCCCCTTTTCCTAATATTGTCCCAGGTTAAAATTTTCCTGTGCTCAACGAAAAGAAACCCTTAGACCTAAGGTGAAGATCTATACTTCCTTTAGGTTTCTAGTGGTATCTGATCCATGATTGAAGAGCTTTTTAAGTGGGCCATAGTCCCATCAACTTGCAAATGATGGCATATATCCCCATATCTTCCCTGTATGCCTGCGGCTCTGGATTATTTAACACCACCCTGGGAGTTATGTCTGTTTTGGCTTTGCAGGGTCCCTTGTGTTTAGTGTCTTTAATTTCCTGTTGTTTTTCCTCTACCTCCTTGTCGTTTGTGTGACATTGATTATTTTCTATGGGTTCTACTGACCCCACTTCTGTGCTCTTCTCTCCTTCCACCCCTGTTTCCCTAACATCTTCAAGAGGCTTTTTCCCCTTGTCGGCCAGGGCCTTCCTGTAGGAGGGAATGGAGCTCCCTCCTCGTCCACCCTTCATAGGCATGAAGAAAAAACCCTGCGCACATTGAACTAATATTGTTCTTCCCTCTATTCTCTTGTGCCTCATGTCAAAAAGCATTCTCCAAATGTGACCTTCCTAGAACAACTTTTATTTCATTATAAGGATTTAAATGTTTTA
>APFE030401910.1:0-65518 GCA_000404065.3 Pinus taeda | reverse complement strand
CGGCAATGAACTGTAGCGGGGAGCCCCTTACCCACATCTGGGAGTGGAAGAGACGCTCCTCCTCCTCTGGATCTTCAGGTTCATTTTTCTGGATCTTAGCAGTAGCAACAGTGGCGTTGGGATCCGCATCAATGATCTGCTTCCCTTTGTCATTCCCCTTGTCGGGTTCTGACTCAGAGTCAGAACCTACATCTGATTCTGAAACCTTTAACTCAGCCACCAGTGACTGCTTCACCCGACACTCACTTGTGTTGTGAGTGGAGCTCTTATGGAACTCACACCATTTTCCTGTGTCCTTTTTCGGCTTTCCAACACTGTTCTTTGCTTGTAGCTGATCCAGATTTAAACAGGAACGCAACCAATTACAGAGATAACCATATACACAAATATGCAGCGGAAATAATACTTCATTTCATTAATGGAAAATACTGAAATATGCTTACAACCAGAAATGGAAATAAACCAGCTAGGGCGATGGCAGCTTATCTCTGAGAAGAGATGTGTGGCTACATGCCTCTGAACTGTGTTATAATGAGGCTTGAAGGCCTATTTATTGTTCAGAAACAATGGAAAAACCCTTCACATTCCAAAACCTAACCCTGGAAGATGAAACGCCAAATTGTGGGCCCCGTTTTTGGGTAAGTTGGTACCTCAACTTCCCGGGGTCGCGAATTGGTCGTCTTATCTCCGTTTGACGCGCATGATAACCCGTTTGAAAGATCTTTCCGAGGACTACGACGAAAAACACAAATTTTAGCCACGAAAAATCGTTGGCGGTAGATTTCCCAAAAAACGTCGTTTAGGGCCTCAAAACGGCTCCGGAAGTTTAAGACCCGAAAAACTGCTAAAAATAGTAAATTGTGCTATAATTAAGGAAACTGAAAAAAAAAACTGCACGAAGCACTCGAGGGGATCCAAGTCGAATTAGCGGGTGGCCACCAATATCCACTTGGATCATGAGGGTCGTTAGATCTTGGGGTGGATGATCCAATGGTCGTCGCGTGGCAAATTTGCACGGTTGGATGATGGGGCGAATGTCAGCAATACCCATGGGATTAATTATGGTTAAGCATAATTAACCCATGATTAACTACTAGTTTATGAAAAGGTGACGAAGTTAGTGAGGCAGGAGGGTTTTTATGGGTTTTTTGGGGTTTGTTTTGGGGTTTTGGGGTAATTTATCAAGGGTAACAAAGATTTTTCAAAGGGGGGAAAGGATTTCACACTTAGGGTAATAAATTTTGAAAGTAAGTGACCAGGGAATGTGTGAAACCAAGGGGTAGGAGTGAAAATGAAGGGAAAATGGGTTTTGATAGACCATGAAGGGGAAAACAGGAAATTAGTAAGTATATAGTGGGGGGTGAAATGAAATGAAGGGGAAGTTAAGAAAATCAACTTATGAACATGCTTTTCACTTAGATAACTACTCCTGCACACTGAAACACATAGTTAAGCATGATAGTAGTGCTTATGCTTCAAATGACTTGTATTTATGCAACCTTTCTTTTACCTACCCTAACATTTATTCTTGACTTTGGTGGGTGCACTTAAGCTAGCCAACTATTGTCTTTCTTTTTCTTTTTATGAAACAAAATATCTACTTCTAACCTTATATCTTCGAAGGGCTCAGATTAAACTGATGAGCTCCTTTTATTTCTCTACCTATCTATTGATTTGCCAAGATTAAATTGTTTAGCAAAACCTTTATTCTCTAGCTATAAACATGAAATTCAAAGCATGAAGTAGTCAAGATTAAATAGTTTGACTATCATGGGTTGTGGCATATATGACAAGCTACACACAACCATTATTTAAGACAGTAAAGTATAAAGTAGTGCACTTGGAATTGCACACTTTCATGATCTATTTTTGTTTGGGGTTCATATTTTTTTTTATATTTTCTTATTTTTCTTGTCCTTTGATATTTCTTTAGGACATACCCTCTTTACATTTTTTAATTTTAATATGGAAAACGTTTGCAGAAATCAAAGGTATGTACAATATTACAAGACTTAACCTGAGCCAATTCAAAATTGTGAATCCTATCACTATAGGACTCTAACAAATCTCACGATTACATTCTCGACCAGCCATTGGTTGAGAAACTTGTAGACTTGACTCCATCTTCAGTTAACCGTACATTTCTAGTAGAGAGTGAACCTCTTACCACTCAGGTTCTTCTGGTTTCTTTAGTTTTGAATGAACTGGAGGGAAATCCTCCTATTCCCAAGGTGCATGAGAGTAATTCTCCTATTCCCATATCGTAAGAGAACAACTCTCACATTCCTATGACACCCCTTCCAAATAGTTTAGTCTCTTCTTTTGATTGTATTCGACTGGCAAGACATCATCTTCCATATTATGTGCCTTTCCATATTACAGTACATTCTTACCATATGGATGTACCAAACACAGTCATAGATGAGGGTGCATCTGTTAGCATTTTGTCCTCAAATGCTTGGAAAGCTTTAGGTTCTCCTCAGCTTGTCCCCATCACTCCTATTACTTTGGGAGGGAATATTGTCTATATAGATGTGATGGTTTTCCAAGGCCCGTTGGATTTTAATCTACTCCTTGGTCGTGACTATGTTTATGTCACGGGAGCTCTTATTTCTTCCCTCTTTTGAGTGATCTGTTTCCCGCATGAAGGAAACATTGTGATCATTAATAAGCTTACATTCATTGGTCCTGAATCAACTCCCAATCAACCATCATCCCTAAATGGTTCTTATGTACAAGCAGTATCACCCCTGCCACATGTCAATTACGTGGCCACCTATTCCATTCCCACAACTACTGATGATCTAGTAGGTGATGTAGTACACCATGTACTAGGGCATTGGAGCCCGATTTTTCATTTGGATCCCTGGACATGTATCACCTCTAGAGTGTCTTTCTCCCATCTAATGAGAACCCCTTGGAAGCCATGGCCTCATTTGATCTGTGATGAAGGGTTTGGAGTAGATTTCCTTGTCTTGTGTCAAGCTCCTTAAAAAATGAAACAAAGGATATGAGGATAGTTCTTTTACTATGTCAACCTCATTAAAAAATGAAATAAGTTTCATGAGGATAGTTCTTTTACTACGTCAACCTCATTAAAAAATGAAATAGGTATCCATGAGCATAGTTCCTTTACTTGTTTCAATCTTGGTTAAAAATGAAACAAGGTGTCATGAGCACAGTTCTTTTCTTGTGTCAATCTTGTTAAAAAATGAAACAAATCCCCTTCCAATTCAAAATATTTGATTAGATCTTGTAAAATTCCAGTCAATTCTTTCAATTGATCTCATATGTGAACCTTATTCCATCCACCTATTAGTAACCAGTAGTCTACTTAGGTGAATGAAATGAAGCTTGGGGGCCATGTACCTCGAATTGAGTCATTATGCTGGGGGCATGCAAACTCATCTCAAGCATCATAGTTTGTTTCCATTTCAATGTTGTGTAAAAATGAAACCAAATCCAAGCATAGTTTGTTTGCATTTCATGCTTGTGTAAAAGTGAAACCAAACCCAAGCATATTTTGTTTCTATTTCAATCTTATGAAAAAATGAAACCATCCTCAAAGTATACTCAAGCATAATTTCCCATGTTTCAAGCTAGTGTAAAAATGAAACCATTCCCACTTTACATCTCATGATTACCATTTTTATTAGTTGATTGTTTCTAGACGAGCCTTTGTTTGTCCATTCGATCGTCACCATATCTTTGGCCAATCATATGATTTCATTTGGTTGTTTTACCTGTGCCTAAGGAAGATTTGTAATGAGTGGTCTTATTAGCCAACCTCTTAACCGTTACATGTTTTCTAACTCTTGAAATATAAAAATATTGTCGAGCACTTGTCATTTATAACTCGTAAAATTAAATGAAATGACGTCTAATCAATATAAGTTTAACCCCTTTCTAGACTGAGATAGACTACTATACGAAAAAGGAACACCTTGGTCGACATGGTCAAGAGGTTCTCTCAAATATTTCTTTCTACCTTTTTGGATTCAAGAGACAAATTAAGAAAAGGGACATGATGGAGTTTTCTTTTTTTGTCTCTTTCTCAACTCTCTAAATATGAAAAAGACATTGAGTTACTCTTTTGTTGGATTCGTAAAAGTTAAACAACGAAAGACTCGTCACCATGATGAGGCCGAGTTCCTCCTTCCTATGACTCGTAAAACTTACTAGGATGGATTCATTTGAAGAAGAACTTATACAACAAGAATATGGTATCCTCTTCAAGCTTGTGTAAAAATAAAGAGGTACCCGCTAGAAATAGTGGGGAAAAAGTGAAAGTGAAACATCTCTTATATAGGCAGCATGTCACTCTTGAACATGACACTCATCTGTTTCTCGTGTCGGGTTTGGTATATCCTCACTTAGTCACTTGTCCTTCCAGGTTTGGGTAATCCATTTCACCTCTCATTTGATTATTCCACCTCTTCATTATGACCCCTGGTCCTATGTTGAGTCAAATGCACCAACACTCTGAAGTCGTGTCACCAATATGTTCAAGAGAAGCCTTATCTTCATTATATTACCTAAACATTGTTTGACCCTTTGTTACAATATTGTATCCTACTCATTCATTCCACTTTATTCCTCATTTTGTGTCGATGATGAGGGAATCATTATGACCCTCCTTTGACAGGTCACTTCTTGTCGACTTCAGCTCATTATCCAGGAAGATGACTTAGAAACTCCCTTTCAGTACCTTAGAGCTTGCATACCTTAATGGAAAGTTCTTCACATCTGATGATAGGTTTCCATCATTGGCCTTTGATTGGATGATTCCATGAGTGTTCGACTTCAGCTTCATTATTACATTCATGGATTGCATTGTTGTACATTGAGAACCATTGCATTATTGGTGGTTTCTCTCCTACCTGTTAACGGTCCACATCATTGGCCAATAATCAGGAGGTTTTCTAGCATGTTCAACTTCAACATATTCATTCGCATGTTATAATTCATACTTTTATCGAGTCGGGATAGAGCGCAAGACACTGAGTCTTATCTTATATGACTTAGTCTGCGTGGAGTTATATATTATTCATGATTGTACACATGTTTCTGTTATACGGATGGTTGTGACCATACAGTGGGACTTTAAATTTATGATGATCCTTCTATATTAGATGGTTGTGACCATACCTTGGATCTTAGATTCACAAATTATCCTTCTCATTTGGATGGTTGCACCCATACCATGGATTTTTTTCATATAGTCCTTATCATCTGAATGGTTGCATCCATACCGTGGATTCATGTTTTGATATCGAATATGTATATGTATATACATCCTTTATTTGTAGGTCTCTTGATAGTGTTTTTCCTCATCATTTCAAAATCTCGTAAAGCATCTCAGCCATCACTCCTCGTTCTGCCTTCATGCTTTAGGGGGCATCTGTTACACAATATTATGTCACACCTCCTGTAATTCCCCGTGACATACCCCGAAGTGCCCGAAACATGACCATCATGCAATGTACTCATTCATATATGCAGTTCAAATCCTTCCTAAGACTTCAATTCAAAAATTCCTTGAGCTTCCCCTAAAGGAAATAGCTCTAAAACTCTAATTTGAGAATCATTGTCCTTGTGAGACTAAAAACAATCATGATCTCTTTTTGCATTGTACTTAACCCATGATGACATTGGTCTGTTCACTTGTATACCTGTGAGCATCCCAAAAAGGTAATTTTCCCAAAGAGGATGAGAAGCATCGTGATCTAGAAGCTTCTAGAGTGGCGAGCTGGAGGTTGTTCAGCATAGATGAGGTCGACTTCTCCCAAAATTGGCCTCTTGGTCTTATCCCTATGAGCTACCTCCTTGAGATAAGGGCCTACTCCTATCTTTGGAGGGATCCTAACTCCCTTTCCTTGCTTATATATTTATCCTCTCCCATTCCCAAATGGTTGGTCTATGTTTAATTGTACCCTCATTCTAAGATTGTGCCTATATGCTACTCATTTGGCTTGGAGAAGGAGTGCTTGGAGAGCTTAGCTTGGACTTGTATATTCATTCAATGAGAGCCTATCAATATCAAGGCTTGGTTGTATGTGTCCCCTTATTTTCTATTAATATACAATTTTTGGTTCATTTTCCCCAACTGTGTATGCTAATGTATCATTTAGCTTAACATTCCTTGATCAGTTAAGTAGGGTACTTTTGAATATGTTATTTGTATTTTCATTCCTTGTTGTGTCTTGATCTCTTGTGTAAGTTCATAAACGTTTTTAGGAGTAGGAACGAGCCCGTGATGCAAGTGATTCAAGGTATTCAACGAAGGAGATCGAGATAACATCAGAACAAGGTAGGTCATCTTCTTCATCTCTCTCTTTTCAATTGTAACTTAGGAAAGTGTCTGGTAGATTATCACTTAGGTTTCTAGACCCACTCATTAGGCTAGAGGGATCATCTTTATCTACAGAGAGGATTTACCTAGACACTAATGGGTCATGTGGTAGCGTCCTAAAAGAACTAACGATACCTTCTAGTAGCCGGGGAATCAACCAAGGTAATGGTAATGACGATTGAGTGATGCCTGCACCGTCACCTATAGGGAAGGATTCCCTAGTTTTGGCCACTAAGTACCTTCATTCCCTGCGAGCATTCAAGTTTTTAGCTTCTTGGTAATTGGTTACTAGTACCGAGCACTAGATGAGTTAGGTAGCCCCAAAGAGTACCACATGCACTAGGCTTAAGCCGAACCCCCTATGTATTAGGTCTCTTCCATGCTCAGGCTTTCTTTTCTATGGAATTGTTGAAGGATTTTTAAGCTCCCTAGAAAGTCAACAACTATGCTTCATTGGTGAATCATGACCATGGCAGCTTATGGGATGCCTACCCCCAATGGTCCTAACCTGAACTAAAAAAAAAAATTGGCCCCTATGGGGAAACTTAATTTGTTCAAGTTATAGTTGTTTTTAAAGAGGCTTATTTCACTTATGTGGTGACATGTTAAGCCAAGATAGACTAAGTAACCAAAGATCCAAAAATGGATGGTCTTTGAGTACAAAGTGTATGGAGGCTTAGTGTGTGATGCAATGTGAACATGCAAGTGTCATAAGATTTGGATATGTGATGATCCTTTTCAATATCCCTTTAATTACACTAGGTGTTGTTGGTTCCTTGCATGGAAAAAGAAATTTATTTGTGGATTATGGGACACTTACTTTTTCATATTAGACTATGTGGAGTTTAATGAAGGAGATAGAAATTTAAATATTTTCAAGAAGGTTTTCATATGCAAGCCCAGGTTCATCTAGGAGATGAAATGGAATCAGGGATTACTCACTTTCTTTACTAACATTTTCTCCTAGTCCCAAAAAAATTGTGCTTTGGTTAGTAATAAGATTCATGGATAATGGCTAATTACTTGCTTTACTAATTAAGATAATGTGATTTGCAAAAAATTAAGCGAAATAGTTTGAAAACATATGTGGATTATGGCCACTTACTTTTATCCCTAATTAAGCTATGTGGGTATTTGTTTGCAACAAAAATGAAAAACTAAAGTAATAAAAAATCTAATTGCTTGATGAACTAGGGTTCATTCAAGCAACTAGGGGTACTTCCTCATAAGTACAGAATGCATAGGTGAAGGAAATTCACTAGGGGCTACCAATCACCTAAGAAAACTATAAAATACAAAGATTTTGTTGTTTTTATTCCTGTCACATGTGTTATGTAGAAACAGTCGTGCGCTTCACGTTTCTTGAAGATACAGACATGTGCTTCGTGTCTGTCAGAGAAGAAAGTGTGCGAATGAGAAAATTTAGAAATTTCTTCACTTGCAATGGCTCAAAATAGGTCCGGGGGGACTGTAAAAATTCCATGGAGGTGAGGAGCACCTTGAAGGATTTTTGTGCAGAGAGGAGGTCCTACAACAATCTCTAGATTAATGAAAAGAGATTAGTGGAGTCGCCATTCCTGTTGTAGTGTATTTGGAGCACAAGTGTACTAGAAAACACCCCCTTAGCAGTGGATTTTTAACTACAAAGGATCATAGTCAAATTTGGTGTTTTTAGTGGATAGACTTAAATAAACAAAACAATGTAAACAATGGATACAATAGATACAAAAAACATAAACTTAAACAAAGAGGTGCATGAACATAACAATGCTCAAATGGAGAAAACACATCAATAATATATGGAAAATCTCCCTTTATTGATTGTTGGTGGTCAAGGTTGAATACAATCAGAATACTAGAGATCTTGAAGGGAATTCCTTGAGCTAGGGAGCTCAATAATCCTTAGCGAGGATGTTTCTTTTCCTCAATATATTTGCAAGTTTCTCCTCTCTCTCAAAGAAGTGTGAAGATGCTCCAAAGGGTGGATTGTTCTTCACTGACTAAGATGTTGGGTTTCTTAGAAGAAATTTGGGCAACATGCTAGTGCTCTTCACTTCCTTGGTTCAACAATGAAATGGTGGTTTTCTTACAAGAAATTTGGCCATCAGAACAATGTCTCTTCTTTTTGGCTCTCAGTAGCCTGTTTTTATGGAGGTTTTTTGTATCCCTCTTCCCTCTCTTGGTACATGCATGATAAAGACACATGAGTAGGACAAGATGATTCCATTGAGGGTTGCACTTCTCCAAGGTGACTCAAATTTGGTTGTACTAGGCTGACCTCGTATCAAGAAATCGTCTCCAAGTGTGTTGAGTGATCTCGGACTGCTAAGTCACCTTTTCTACAACTGCGTGGCATTTTTGGTCATATGTCACTGTTATAGACATATTTGGGCACTGCAACCCCAATCATATATGTCCATATACCAAGGGCTTCTGAGTCCCTAAAAGTGTTGTTTCACACCCTAAAGGAACAAGGTCAGCTGATTACATCATCTCCCAGAAGTTCTCCATGGAAAACTACTTAGAACTAGTCAAAACTGGACCATACAGACTACATCTCACCTGCCACATGCAAAAAGTGTGATGCATACTAAAAATCCCTTCTATAGGGTGCGATGGGTGAGAGAAGACAAATGGCAGAGACAGTTTGCAAGGTGGATGATCATGGAATCTTCCAGAAACTTCTCCTGTGACACTTGCCTCTCTGAATTTGCCCAAGGATGAGTAAGAGATCATGAATCTCCAAGTGGAACCAAGAACTATCAGAGAGAGGACACTAACCAAAATCCCAGAAGCTGACTCACCCCCCTGCAAACATCTATATATGGATCCCTCATCCCAAAGATCCAGGGGCTGGAATATTGTATCTTGTAAGGAAGTGTTGTTAGTTTCTTAGTGGAACATCATATTGTTGGGTGATCTAAGCTTTTCATGAGGTGAAGAAGGGCTTTCATGCTGGGAGGAAGACACTGGGTTAGATCAATGGGTTGTAATCCTCTCTTCTACTCTTTCTATCAATAAAGCTATTCGAGTTTTCCTCCACATTCTTGTATGTTTGAGTTGATATATGCATTTGTGTGATCAATATATATCTGGTCCTATATTGTTTATGATCGTAGATCTTTGTGCTTTGATGGTATCATGCTGCTTTGACTTTACAGGTGCTATTTGAAGTGGGGTAAGCAAGGAAGGAGTGGCAAATATCTATCAGATGGGAGAGGAAACAAGCAAGGATCCAAGCGAAAGAATGAGGTTGGTACTCTCTGCTTCTCTCCTATCTACTTCTCATAAAGGAAAAGGAAAGTAACTTTAGTTTGTTTGTTTCTAAGATAGCTACCCATATTAGTGGGACTAGCAGCTCTAAATGGACACTAGATTTCCCAACAACAGTCACGTGCACGCATTTATCAAAGAAATATACACGTGGCCTACATTAATTTCCTTTATAAACTTTGGACCTTAGGAGAACCTTTGATTTTTGACTTTTTGTAATGTATTCAGCTATAAAATTGCCCAGCTATGTATTATGCTGAACACTTTTAATGTCTTTTAGATTGTACTAGCAGGTGTATGATTTTCCTGTGTTAACACCTATATTTTGCAATCCATTGGAAACCTTCAATAAATAAATACAATCCTCACTAGGAGGCCATGGAAGAACAAATTTTGAAAATAATGTTAGCTCCCTCTTAATGTTGGTTTTCTTGCATGATCTTCATCCATAATGTCCTCATGATTTCATATCTTACTCGCACGAAAAGGGATTCCTATCTTTAGCATAAATGACTAATCGTACAGTTTTTCCCATAAAACCCAAGGCTTTCTTATCTAATCCTTGTAGCTTTCTAGGGTTTATAAAGTATAAAATCCTAAAATTTCATTTTACATCTTCTTGTAAGTCCAATAGTTTTTGAAATGTGTAGAACTGTCCAATTCATGTCTATTTCCTAAGCACACTAGATCATTACTAACAATTGTTTGTTGAAATTTTCAACCCAAGTAGCCTACACACATTGAGTTCTGCAAATCATTCAATATTATTGACAAAAATTTTAATTTTGAAAGAAAAATCAATCACTTTTTTATTGTGATCTTATAGTGTTAATTATTTTACTTAATCGAGGTAAGATATAACACAAGGTCCTACTTCTAAGTCGTAAGGAAACGCAGAACCCTAAAATATATAAGTCCTTTCATATATTTATATATTCTTAGAAGGTTTGATCCTTATGGACTGATAAAAATTCTAATCAGTGAGGAATTGAAAATTTGGGGTTCTACTTGGGATAAATTTCTCAAACTATATCAAAATGGAGAAATCGGGAATGTGATTAAAATCAAGAGAAAGCAGGGAGATAAGTGCAATAATGTTAAAGACTCCAAGAGTACTAAAATTCAGATAGTGGAACAAAAGCAAGGAGAAAATTCTTATAAAATTAAACAATATAAAACTACTTGGCCTTGGTAGGTGGAACAATAAGAGGAAAAGAGTCAGGGAGTGAAGAAAAGCATGACACGTGAATCTGTGTTGTCAAAACCACCTTGAAGAATAACAAGAGGGTTTCTAAAAAATGTTGTGATTCCTCTCGTGGGAAGACATTAGGGTCTCCTGGTTTTCTTGAAGTAGAAGTTATTTGGGATTCTGAATCATATGGTGATTTTGTGGGAGAGCCCCCGCAATCTAAAAAGAGGGAGTGGTTATGGATCTAGAAAATGTTAAAGTGATAATGGATTGGCCCACACCCTAGAATGTGATAGAATACATATAATTTATGGTTTTGGTTGGCTACTATCAAAGATTCATTCGAAATTTCTCAAATATTGGGCATCCCATCATTGTGTTGCAAAGAAAAGGAGTGAAAATTCAGTGGATTTTTGAATGTGCAGCTAGCTTTGAACAGTTGAAGAAGTTACTCACTTGTGCACCTATCTTAAAAATAACTGACCCACAAACTTATTTTGTTGTTTGTACTAACGCCTATAAGGAAATTTGGTGGATTCTTGATGCATGAATACCATGTGAATTTCTATGCATCCAAGAAGCTAAATGAGCACGAAAGGAATTATGTCACCCATGACTTGGAGCTAGCAGCCATTGTGCATGCACGAAACATTTGGACGCATTACCTATTGGGAAGGAGGTTTGTGTTAATGACTGATCACAGTGGTCTGAAATACTTATTTGACCAACCCAAGTTGAATGTTAGACAAGCCAGGTGGCTAGCATTGAGCAGTGAATTTTACTTCGAGATTAAGTACATCAAAGGAAAAGAGAATAGAGTGGTAGATGCACATAGGAGAAGTTTGCAAGAGTTTTGCCTAGCAACAATAAGCACTTGCTCCTCTAACATCCAGGAAAGGATTAAAGAAGTGTTGATGAATGATGAACATTACCAACATGCGTAGAAGTGTTGTAAGGAACAGTTAGATGGGACATTAAGAAAAAATTTACCACCTCAATGATGATGGAATGTTGATATTCAAAAAGAGGAAACATGTTTCCAATGTCAAGGATTTAGGGATGAATTTTATAAAATACCATACTTGCGTCACCCTCAATATCAAAAGATGATGATAGCCATGAAGAGGAAATACATTTGGCCTGGAATGAGAAAAGATATTGTTGAATGCCTTGAAAAATGTTTGGAATGTAAGTAAAGGTGGAGTGCAGGCACCTAGCGGGACTACTACAACTCATCCCAATTCTAGAATGGAAATGGGAGGTCATATCCATGGACTTCATCATGGTTTTACCTAAAACATCTAGAAAACATGATACCAAAATAATGATGGTCGTTAAGTTGAGCAAGGTGCCTCACTTTATAGTTGTTAAAAGTACTTGTAAAGAAATTGATATAACTGTAGATAATTTCTACAAGTCCAGCTCCAATACCATGTAGAAAATTTGATGTAGGTTAACCTCACAATGTAATATAAATCAAAGTGGAATACTATAACCTACTTCTACTATCAATTTACAGAATCTTAAAGATCGAGCTTAACAATATAACCAGAAGAAGAAGAATCAATCACACAATACACATGAAAATACTTTGGGGAAAGCCTCAGCTAAAAACCCCACTATTTGTATTATCATACAAGGTGGAAATACATAGGAATTACACAAAGCCTTAGCTCTCACAGCTAGCCAGCTCTTAGTACAATCCTCACAGAAGCTCATAGGCAATCTTGGCTTCTCTCCAGCCTTCCTCTCTGCCATCCAAGCTCCTATTTCCTTGCGTTGTTCCTTATGGATGATTCACCTGTTACCTAGTGGATGATTTCTTTAAAAACTGCACAATCCTCAAGGATTAAATCCTTGACTGCATGCATGAGTTTTCTCTTTTAGAAACCACATACAGCTGATAGTACATTGTCCTTGACTTTAATCTCGACTGGATCTTTCTCAGAATAGACATGCATGAGTTTTTGATGAGGGAATCTTCAGTTAACTAGAGTACCATTAGCTGAGTGCATGCATGCATCAACTGACTATTAACTCTCTATTAGTTCCTCAAACATTTTGGAACTAATTTAACTGGACTTAACTCAGTAAACTGAGTTAACTAATTACAACTCAAATGTAACTCAATATTATCTCCTTAATTTAAGGGATAACTCTTGCATGACTTTAGAAAGACTTCTAACTTGAATTTCTCCAACTAAATAATTCAAAATAAATTAATTAATTATTTCCATGTAGTTATAAAGACCAAATTCGATTTTAATTCACAATTTAATTCAAGGACAAATTAAATTTTAATATTCTTGTTTTCATATTTCAACACTCCTTCTCAACAAGAAAGATATTATCTGCCACCCCGATCCTATGTCTATGGAACTTGAATTTACACTTTGACAAAGCCTTTGTCAAAATGTCAGCATCTTGCTCATTTGTCGAAATATATTGTAGCAACATGATCCTCCTTGCTACACAGTCTCTGAGATGATGATACACACTACCATCAGCAGCTTACTTTACCTTGTAAAGCCAACGGGAACTCACAACTGACTTGTTCTCGAGTCTTGGAACCACATCCCAGACATTGTTACGAACTATGCAATCATACTCCTCCACCATAGCATCAACCCAAATTGTTTGTTGCACTGCTTCCTCAAAGGAAGATGGCTCAGTCTCAACACATTCCCCAGCAAGGGCCATGTATCCAATTTACTTGTCAAGTGACCTCCTCTATCTGCACTGAGAAGATGGTGCTCCCACATTCTCTCTCACATCCTCCATCAATCTGTCATCTTCTCTTGTGCACTTTCATCCATCTCTCGAAGACCTTCCCTAAGTGGATGTCTCCACTCTTGGAACCTCTGTATGTGGCTGCTCCACATCAGTCGGAGGCTCCTCCTCCTTAGGAACCAATAATTCCTCCATAGTCTATAGTTGGAGCTCCCTCTCAAGCGAAACTTGCATGGCCTTCTACTCATCAAACTTGAGATCTCCGCAAACCGATGTCCTCTGACTAGTAGGCAAGTACACCCGATAGTTGTGAGGTGTATCAGTTTACCCCACAAGTATCCCCAACTCTGTTGTCGGCTCAAGCTTCTTCTATGCATCCTTTGTCACATGGAAATATATCGATGAGCCAAACATCCTGAAGTGACCCACATCTGGTCTCTTACCAGAGAAATCTTCCTCTGGTGCCTTCATCCTAAGTATGTGATGCGGACTCCTATTCTACAAATAGACCGTTGTGTTGCATGCCTCATCCCACAAGTGAATTGGTAGGCCTTGGTCATGCAGCATTTCCCATGTTGCCCCTACAATTGTTCTATTCTTCCTCTCAGCCACCCCATTCTGCTATGGGTTATGAGGTGCCATCAACTCTCATTTAATTCCTTCCGCTGCACATAATTCCTTAAACTCTTGAGAGACATATTCTCGATTGTTTTTTCTTCTCAAGGCCTTGATATTCTTCCCTAACTCTTTCTCAACCAAAGCTTTGAACTCACAAAACTTTGTGAAAGTTTGGTCCTTCTTCTACATGAAATAAATCTAGCATTTATGAGAATAGTCATCAATGAAAATCACATAATACCTTTGCTTCGTTGTGGATGCCATCGAGAATGATCCACACACATTAGTATGAACTTGCTCTAAGATAGCCTTGGCTCGACTATCTGGATCATGAAAGGAATACTTGGTGTACTTTCCCAAGGTACAACCTTTGCATGTGTCAACTTGCTCAATTTTACCTTTGGGAAGTCCTGTAGATATCTTCTGCATTATCTTCAAAGCCTCATGATGCAAATGGCCCAACCGTCTGTGCCACAACTCGCCAATGTCTTGGATTTGCACCAATTCTACTTTCCTACTCAACGTTACACAATCATCTACCTCTAGTTTATAGAGATTCTTCACCTGAATCCCTATCATCTTGGTCTGACCCATGGCTATGTGTCTCAGGAACACCTTTCCTTTACTGAAGACAACATCGCAGCCTTTGTCCTCCAACATCGTGACCGATACCAAGTTCTTCTTCAGTCCAGCCACATACATTACATATGTCAAGGTGAGAGGAGCTCCAAGCTCCCTCTAAATCAACTGTGCCCACTCCTAAAACACTATACCTTCCATCATCACCCATTCTATGCGCATCTTGAGGCCTTTCTCCTCCAAGGCACTGAATAAATTTTTATCACCAGTCATGTGGAATGAGGCTCCACTGTCAAGATACCAAACACAACCCATCATCAATGACACCATGCATGCGATGAGGGTAAAGACCATTTCAAACTGAGAGGCTAATGCCTCACCTTCCGATCCTCCCGAGGATTACTTCTTGAACTTCTTCGATTGGCAATTAGCGCATAATGTCCCATATTGTGACAATTAAATCATCTTGCTTTAGACATGTCACCCTTCTTCCCTCCATGAGAAGAATTCGATTTGGAATGGAAGGCCTTCCCCTTCCCTTTCCTTGCCTTACTTGCTAAGGCAAATTTTCTTCATCATCATTCTTGAATGAAGAACCATCTCATGTGCTCCTCTTGATCTCCTCCTGCATGAGATCCGACCACAGTTCTTCCCAATCCGGAAGTTTCTCCCTTCCATTCACAGAGTCCTGGTACCTATTCCAACACTTTGGAAGGCCAAGGAGAGCAAATCTCACCATATCATCATCGGCAGTGGTTATCCCCACACTGCCAAGCTCATCTCTGCAGGTGGTGAGCTTGTTCAAATATGTGGAAATAGTATCACCCTTCTCCATCTTAATTCTTTGAAGCTTATCCTTGAGTGCCAATTTCCTCTGGTCGCTACTGTTCTGGTAGAGGTCCTTCAATGTATTCCACATTGAAAACGGAGTATCCTTCCCATGGAGACTCGAGACAATATGGTCTCGAACTCCCTCAAGGATGATCTGTCTCGCCTTTGCCACACACTTTTTCCACTAAGCCAACTCTTGTGCATTAGTTGAAGATGTCTTTGGGATTTCTTGATCAATGAATTCGTTCCAGTCATTGTCTTCTAATAAAACCTACATTCTATCTTTCTAATGAAGGCCCAAAAATCGAGTCTACAACAAGGGGGATAACCACCCGGTCCAAACCTTCAAAGCAGCACCTTTTCTGTTTGGAATAGTGGCTCCGACTGGGGGTGATGGGACCAGTTTCCCAAGTTGTTTATGATGGTACACTAAGGGGATGATGTTTTTCTTTTTTAAATTTTTATGGGGAAAATGCTTTATTCTAAATCTAATCTAACATATGCAATTTTATTCTAAGGAAGGAAAACATCTAATTTTAAACTATCCCGGAAGTAACACTTTGTTTATGCGATCTAAAATAATTTCCAACAGCGATTGGTAATAAAAATCATTCAATCACTATGAGAAAGGAATCCATTAAAAATGATTGTTTCATATAAGAAATTAGTTGAAACAATTATGATAAACACATCGTATAATAAGTCATTCATGCACTTAGCATAAAAAGAATTAGTTGTCACCATACAAAAGTGCAAAAATGATAACTGAACATTTAGGCTTTCATATATAAACAACTGGAAATAATATATCACTTGGCACATAAGCAAAAAGTATTAAGAGATAAAAGTACTATTGATAATAGGTCTTGCTCATGAGCTTTAGCAATATAGATTTATCTTCAAATAATTCAATATCCACTAAGAGTACAGAAGAGCATTTCAGTAGCAGACATTAAACTCGGATATAAATAAATATCGTTCCATTCATTTATCAAAACCTCCTCAGTGGGAGGCAAAAGTGCACGTTCTGAAGAATTGTTTTTGAAAAATTTTTGGACCCCTCTCTAAATGCATGAGGGGTTTAAATACTACTCTAATGAAAACTAAAAATAGTTATTACAAAAATAGATGAGGAGGTTCAAAACAACCATCCTCATTTTAGAAAAAAATTAACTAAAATTAAACTAAAACTATATTCTATGCTGAATCATCTATCTGTTCTTTTAAGTTGCAAATGTCTAGCATGGGCTTCAAGAGCGTCAGTTGGTTGACTTCAGCCTTCAATTGACCTGCGAATATAGAATCGGAATGTGCTAGCTCTATCTTCTTGGTGGACGTTATGAGGCATTTCAGAGTCATCCACTGGCTGTGGTTTTACCAGGAACTGCCAGTAAGTATCCCAGTTTAACTTGCTTATCTGATTAATTGACTCTGCATTTTCCTATGTCATTTGCTTCCACCTAGTTTGAAGTTGTTGTGCCTTTGGGAGGAATCCTGGAGTGGTCTCTGATATTAAATTTGTTGTATGCAGATAGATGTTCATTGATGCAATCAATGACGTTGCTTGTTGTTGTTGCTGCCTCCTCCATCGCTTGCTCTGCTTCCTTGAGCTGTGCATCCCAATTTTCAAATAGCATTTCTTTGTGGCATTCATCAATCCTAGGCAATTCTGCTCTTTTTCCCTCCTCTTATTTCTGCCAATTCACAAAGTCAGAAACTTTCGTAAAAACTAAATCATAATCAAGTCGTAAGTCTACGACTTGACTTGTAATGTAGTCGCATTTTTCACAATGGGAATTCCATTGCGAGATCCTTTGGAAAAACATTTCTTCCTCTTGTAAGAGTTGGTCATTGAGGCCAAGGGCTTATGTGCCAAATTCTTTAATTTTAGGGTCGTCCTTATGCAGTTCTATTGTGGCCTGTAACTATTGTTCTTTATCGGCCAGAATGTTTTGGTAACCCAACTACATTTGCTGGAAATCCTATTGTAGCTTTGCCAATTGTATTTCCAATTCTCGGCTAACACTGGCCTGTTGTAGTTGTTGTTCCAAAAGTAGGATATTATTGTCCTTTTCTTTTAATAGCATTTGAACTTCTAACGCTTTATCAATGGTTGCAAAATCATATGCCCCTACAATCTGAGAGAGCCTAGTGAGGTTTTCTATTGGATCGGTGGTCAGGTCTTGCCAAATAACATCCAAAGGTTCAGCCTCTGGAGAAAGTATAGTATCTATTTTCATTTCTTTCTTTGTCTCTTGACAACAGCCTTATGCTCCGGGCTATAAAATACATCCAAAGGAAGGATCTCCTCTATTTTCAGCACAATTTTGGATGGCGAAGCAACAAGAATATGCTTTGTCTCTTGATTATTAATAACCTCTTCTACTATCATCTTTGTGGCTATCTCCCCTGGGTTTATCAATGGCTCTGCACTCTGTTCCTCAATGTTGATTAGCTCATTAAAATTCTCTAACTCCTTTTCTAGGTCTACTACAATTGGACTTCTTGGCTTTGTGAGGGGAGCGGGAGTCTCAACCTGTTTTAGGGACAAAACCTGTTGGTCAGGCTTTTCTATAGACTGAGTTGTATATTTGATTAACACTTCACTTCTGCTGTGATCACCTTTTTACTGCTCATTGGATTTTTTAGTTGATTCCCTCTTGGAATTTGATTTAGACTTCTCTTCTCCTGAACTTCCACTTATGCTAATACTAGGAGCGGGCTCCCTTATTGTTTCAATGAGCAATTTTTCCAATGGGACATTTTCCAATCTCTGTTCTCTATAATGGTTACTCTTGAAGCTTTGCTTGGTCAAAATGAATTTGTGCCATATGTAGAATCTCTCTAAGAGAGCTCTTCTGCCAAAAGACATCGTTGAAGATATCATCTTCTTTAGTAAACACTTTTATTTTGACCATCGTTGTAAAATTCTTGATATTATCCAAGGGATCATACTGCCTCCCTCGGAAGTTTGGTATCTTCAAAATTTAGCATTTTATCAACCTCTTTAAAAGCATGTCCCAAATCAAATAATGCGAAGGCCCCGCAGACCACAGGGAATTGGGACCAGATGGCCTTCTTCTTATCCTTGAGTTCTCTACTCATTCCCCCAACACCACATGTTTGGTAAGCTATCTCTCGGGTCATAATTTTGTCGAGAACATACAAAGGAAGCACAAGACGTAAGGAAATTCTCCCAAATACCCTAATGTAGGTGACTAACTCCTCCCCAAACCACCTTCCCATAGGGAGAATGTCAATTTCAGCTTCTGGGAAGAATCTTGGGGCATCTGTGTTATATAACATTTTATGAATGGGAAGCATTACTCCATGAGAAATCTTATAGAAATGTGGGATGAAATTAGATTCCCATAGTTCTTTATGGTAGAATTGAATAGGTAGAGGGTTATGTACTGTCCATTTCCACCCCATGGTGGGAAAATCAGAGATGAAACAAATAGCATCCATGACGTAGGCAGCTAAAAGGAATGGACGATAAAACCTTTGAGCGAAACTTCTTTAAGTTCGATAATTCAAAATAGCAGAAGCTAAATTATCCAATAAAATTTGGGCCCAATCCATGATGGTGGCATTGGTGGTCGCATCCAATAAAGGAAACCATTCTGATGAAAACTTATCTATATCTGGCTTCCCAAATAGTCTACATAACATTGCAGCAGCAAAACAATAGGGAGAAGTGGGGGAGCCAGTGGCGTACATACCATTTTTGTCCTTCTTTAATGGTTCTTCCTTCGCGGACCAGCTCTTTCTGCAGTCTGCCAAATCCTCGTTCTCTTTGGCGAATTTTTCCACAAACTGTTTGTTATAACTGGCTTGGGGTTATGGCATGTGATACATACGCCTCAAATTACCTAGGGTAAATGACCCCATAATCTCATGGTTCTGTGTCTTTAATTCCCTGTCGGGCATATCAGCGTGGTCTATAATCCATTTTACCATATCCGTGTAAGGGAGTATCTTCGGCCTTGCTACAATATGGTGCAAAAATGAGCATGCAAGCTCTATTAGTGATGCTTCGAATGACCCACGTCCATCTGCCGTAACTGTAACCTCCATAACTCTTGGGTTTTCTTCTTCTAACAATCGGTACATGCCTTCCCAAGTAGATATCCCTGCTTCCCTGGTACAAGTGGTGTCTATAAATAACGGAGTCATCTTTGATTTTTCAAATGTAGGAGCTTTGCCTTTCTTTCCCATTACATTCTATGTGTTGTTATGTCTTCTACTCTACGTACTGCTCCAGAAAATATTAAGCAGAGAACAAAGATACAATAAGGATGATGGTGAATAATGAACAATAATAAGGTGATGGGAAAGCTTTTAATTTTTTTTAAATGATATCAAAGATATCACCTTACGTGAAATAATCCTTTAAACCAGATCTGATTCATTTTTAATAAATACCATCAATGGACCGTTAAGCTAACATTAATGCTCATAACTCTTGCATAGAACAACAGAAAGTACTATCATTGAACTTTTAGCCCTTATATTTGTGATAAAGCGATTTTGCGATTTGCTTCGCAATATCGCAGATCGCGATATTGCAAAACCTATTATCTTTAATAATCATTTGTTTCATCATGCAGCTACGAGATGCGATTTGATAGAGCTTCATCGCATTTCACAATATCTAGGCATTTTGTATTAAGTGGCATTGCGGTCAATGGAATCTACGATATGCGATAAGTTTGTAAGGCTTGCGAGCTCGCATTCTCGCTTTTTCGCATTTCGAAGAGTTTCTTAGTAAAGGATGCCTGTCGTTACCCTTTTTGTGATGTGATGCTTATCATTAAAGATCAGGTTTATTAAAGTTTTGCTTAGTACTCAAGACTTTCCGCTTACAAGGGTTTTCCTAGCTTTGTGGTTGTATAGCACTTTTCATAAGGAGTCTTAACAATTATAATGTTTTTCATGCGCATGAAGCATGAAAAGGTAGGAATTCATATTGTTGGAAGTTTTGCCTTGATATCATGTTTTATTGAAAACAAAGAGACAATCGTAAGTGCTAAGTTTTGATTTTTTAGAAGGGTCCCCATTTATTAATGTTATTGCTAACACTAATAAAAAGGGGGGTTGTTGATGGTCACAACAGTTAGCAATTCACTTGAAAGAACAAGTTATCTCTGATAGTTTTTCTAATTTTCTAAAATTCTAAAATAGAAATGTTTTTGGAAAATAAAACTTTATTGTAGAAATATAAGGTACAAAGTGCTATTTGCTAACAACAACATCTTATTCTGATCATCTTCTTTCCAAATCTAGTCATTGCACTTGCATCAACCATTACTTGGTTTATAAAGATAAAAACAAAGACATCTCTGTAGATAAGTTTTAGGTGTACTCATTTGTCGTAGGTAGAGCCTCTGCTACCAGCAGGCATTCATAGCCTCGACAAGGTTACCTATTTCCCAGCAATGATCCAGTATCCTACTTAAGAAGTATGCAATTTTCCAAGATAAATCCTCATTTACACTTATTTCTTTTTCTTTTCTTTTAATTCTTAAAGAACAATGTCTTAGTTTTGTGGCCAATTTTGATAGTGCCATTCACTTGATTTATAACTAACTGAAAAATCTGGATCGTGATGAGACGCCTTGTCTTTTGATTGAAACAATCTCGAGTCATTACCCTGTTTTAGTATGCAATTTGGCAATGTTAGCTATTTTTAATCTTTATGATCATGATAAGCCGGCTCTTGAGGAGACCACTTATTCTTTAAGTTATAGTGCATAACTGGATTATTCTTTGAAACTTGCAATTTCCTAAAGTGGGGAGGAAGTCATTTTCTCCTTAAGAGTTCTTCTCAACAACAATTGTAGAGTTTTAAAAGTAGCTTTTCTATAGAGAATCTTTGTCTTATTATTGATGCTTTTCATGACTGATATGAAGCAAACTCCTACTAGAGGTTGTTTTTAATTAGGACTTGTAAAGTTGAAACAAAAGAACAAGTAAAACCTTCAGAATTATAGCATTTGACCATACTTTTCAAAAACAAAGATTAATTTTCCTAATCACTTCCATTTATACAAGCGAAAAAACAAAATTGACAAGAGACACTAATATTTTTCGTGGAAACCAAAGGTAAACATTTTCAACCTGTTTTATTATCAAAAGGAAAAAAATAAACTAAAAATAATAGTTTACAGAAAATAGAAGAGGTCATCTTCTATGGAAATTATTTTTTAAGGATCTGTCCATTAACATGTAAAAACTCTCTTTTCCCTACTAAGTTTGTTAACATGAAAGTCGACGGACCTATGATTTCAAAAATTTGGAATGGTCCAAGCCACATCCATTGGAATTTAGTATGTTTTCCTTTCTCTTCGTGGGATTTATCCCATTTCAATACTAAATCTCCAATTTGAAAATTTTTTCTGGACACCAGATTTGAATCAAAAGAGGCCTTTACTAATTCTTGATGATGTGCATGGGTAATTTTGGCATGTTCTCATTCCTCTTCTAGCTTAAGGATCTGCAATTGTCTTAGTTGCAAGGATGAAGAAGGAGTTTCCTCAATGAACTGAACTATGGCTAAAGAAGGAATAACTAGATGTGTTGGGAGAACTACTTCTTTCCCATAAACTAAATTAAAAGGAGAAGTGCCAATAGAAGTTTTTTGAGTTATTCAATCTACCCAAAGAGCATTCCTAAAAGATTTGTGCCAATTTATATGACTTTGATCAATAGTTAGTTTAATGATTCTGATCAGGTTTTTATTTGTTGATTCGGCCAATCCATTCCCTTGCGGGTAATAATTGGCAGAATACTTAAGTTTAAAACCTCTTTTGAGCGCAAATTCCATCATAGAATTACTAGACAAATATGATGCATTATCAAACATTAAAGTGGAAGGTAAGCCAAAAGTGGTAATTATGAATTGATCTATGAAATCGATGATATTTTCAGAGTTGGTTGTCTTGAGAGGAACTACTTCTACCCATTTAGTAAAGTAATCAGTAGTTGTAAGGATGTACTTATGTTGTTTAGAAGAGTGAGGAACGATCTCACCTATTATATATAATCCCCATTGCTCAAATGGATGATCGATGTTGACCGCTTGGAATGGCAATGATGGTTTCCTCTGTCTTCCAGTGGCAGTTTGACAAATCTAACATCTTCTTACATAGCTATGTGCATCCTTAAATAATGTTGGCCAGTAGTAGCCTGCGAGCAAGATTTTGTGTGTTGTCGCATCTCCTATGTAATGTCCACCTGCTAGTCCATCATGAAGTTCCTGCAATAATTTTTCAACTTCAGATTTCTCAAGGCATCTAAGAAGAACAGAATCATAATTCATCCTAAGAAGTACATCATTTACAATTTGATATTACTTAGATTTTAATCTCAAGGCTCTTTTCTTTATATGGTTCAAATGTGAAGGAGCATATCCATTCTTTAGGTAAAACATGATATCAGTATATCTTGATTCAATATCGTTTAGGCTTACCTCATACATTTGTACCTCATGATTAGGGGACTGTATTTCTGATATATACAATGCTCCAGCCAACATCCTGCAAAAATATTGACCTTTTACAATATTTGTTGGCTTGATTTTAGCGTCATATTCTTGCAGGGTCGTGACCCAATTTGCTCTCTTTTCACCCACGTCTTTTTGTACTAAAAGATTTCTTACCGCTGGAAATGGCACTATTATATTTGTATGGATCTTGAGAAGAAAGGGTCTAAAGTGTTTGATTGCTTTGAAAATAGCATAAGCCTATTTCTCAATGTCGGAGTAATTTAGTTTGGCTCCTTGCAAATTTGAACTGAAAAAGGAAATTGGGGCTTCTACTTTATCTTGATTGGCTTGCGTGAGTATTGCAGCATACGATTTCTCATAGGCAAATGTATACAAAATGAAGGGATCAGAAATGTTTGGAGTCGCTAGAGATGGGGCATTTATAATTGCTTGTTTAATCAGGTTGAACGTTTCATATTCTGCCTGGCCCCATTTTAAGGGAGAGTTTTTCTTGATCATTTCTTAGAGAGGTGACATAATTCTTGAGAAGTCGGGGACAAATCTTTTAACGAAATTGAATTGACCAAGGAAGGATTGCATTGCTTTTCTGTTATGGGGTAAGGATATCTTAGAAATATCCTTAATCCTATTTGGATCAATATGGATTCCAAATTTAGACACTATGAATCCGAGAAGCTTTCCTTAACTTAATGCAAAAAAAGACTTTTTTGGATTAAGTGAGATCCCATACTTTTGACAACGTTGAAAGATATAATTTATTTCTCTAAGGTGATTACTATATTTTTTAGAATACATTGTTATGTCATCTAAGTAAATCACCACTGACTTATTCACTAATCCTTTAAATGAAATATCCATGGCCCTTTGAAATGTGGCACCAGCATTAATCAGTCCAAATGGCATCTTTTTATATGCATATGTGCCCCATTTGGTTTTGAACGTCGTCTTCAATTGATCATCTGGATGGACTAAAATTTGGTTATATCTTGAGAAGCCATCTAAAAAGGACATTAATTCAAACCCTGCAACTGATTGTAATATCTATTCCATAGGGGGTAATGGAAATTTTTCCTTTTGGCAGGCTTTATTTAGATTTATGAAGTCAATACAAATCTAAATGTCTGTGTTTTTCTTTCTGAATAGTAACATGTTAGAAACCCATCTAGAATGTCGAATAGGAAAAATAATTTTGGCTTTTAATAATTTATTCAACTCAGACTTAATCTAGCTTTCCAGATTAGGATGGATTTTCCTCAGCTTCTACTAGACTGGTTTCTCCTCAGAGATCATCGGAATTGTATGTTGTATGATTGAAGTATAGTAAGTTTTGAGGTCAACGTAATTCCAGGCAAAGACATTTTTATGTTGCTTCAAAAGTTTAATGAAGGCTGATTTTTCCTCTGGAGTTAAACCAAGACCTAAGTTGATATTCTATGGCTTTATGTCAATTCCTAGATTCACTATTCATATCTCAGAGTTGAACTCTAAAATTTTGAATTGGTGGACCTTTTGAATCTGTCTTTTAGATCATATAAGTCTTCCAATTTGACTACAGATTTGGGTATAGCATTATTGGTGCTTCCTTGTTGTAACTTCTTGTCATGTTGGTCTTCATCAATTATCTAATTATTGTAAGAGCCTTCTGAAGTCAAAAAACTTACAATATCAGGGTCATCATTAAAAGCTCTCCTATTGGTAACATTATCCGGGATGGAGGGTCTAAAGATCAATTCGATTGAGAATCTGTCTAGACTATAGTGTTCTGAGGGAATGAGCTTTGAAGCTACATTAGCCAGGAGGTTAGCATTAGCACTTTGGAGTCTGGCAATAGATGAAATATTAAATGCTATAAAGTGTGTAGTCATATCTTGTACTAATGATTGATCATGCTTTAAGTGACCTGATAGACAATGTATAGTATTTTGTACTTGCTTGATAACAATCTCAGAATGACCAAAGACTTGTAGATACTTGATGTCACGTCTGATTGCCTTGTATAACCCTTGCACTAGAGCTTCATATTCTGTAGTATTATTTGTGCAATCAAACTCGAGCCTACCGGTTAGCATGGTTTTCTCTCCTTCTGGACTAATTAATACACAACCTACTCCTGATCCATCATTAGACTTAGAACTGTCGAAAAAATCATTTCCAAAACAAAGATTTATTTACAGGACTATCTATAAAATTAATGCATTTAGAAGTATCCATTTGATAAAAAAATTCTACCTGAGATAAAACTAAATTTTCCAAAAAAGGTGAAGTATGAGCATTGAAATTCCTTAAGAACGAGTCAACGGAATAGTTTCCAATTATATTATTGTTGTACGCTATAGGTTCATTTTCTCCTTCTAACTCCGTTGATATGTACTTTTGTTGTCTTTCTCACTCAACCTTTATCTGATTTTGTTTACCATTGTAAGGGAGCCACATGTGTGACTAGTTGGTCGCAAAGTAACCATGAAGCTTTTCAGACCAATCCCTGCTAAGAATTAAACTATAAAATTCAAGAATATATGCAACAAGAATATCAATGACTTGACATACTTTTGGATTTGATGAAAGCCTTATGGTCACTTGATTTAGTTCGCCAATGACATCAACTTGAGACTGGTCCAGCTGCACTATGCATACGGCAGACTTTTGAGGTTGGACGTTTAACTTTGCACAAACTGTCTTAGGCAAAATATTAGATGAAGTGCCAGATTCTACCAAACAGTGATGCAAATTTTTATTGAAGACTTCAAAAGTAAGGAGGAATGGAGGATTATGGGATTTTGACCTTCCTCCAATTAAAGCAATGTCATTTGGGTCAACTTTATTTGACATACTAGTTGGAGGTCTCTCCATTTCATGAGTAGCTTGTGAGATTACAGCAGAAGGTAGAGGTGCAACAGGTACTGCATGCAGTTCTTTCAAAAGTAGTTTTTGTTGATGCTTCAATTACTCAACTCATCAAAAGTAATGTTGGCCCTATTCTTCTTCATGTCTTCAACAATATTATACTCCATTTCATCAAAAATGATAAGTGTTTTAGATGGAGTTGATTAATAAGATTGGACTGGGTTTGTCTGAGTCGCTTTTGGTGATGATTTCTTACCTGCAAATTTATCTTTGAAAGCTGGGCTTGGATTTTTTTTGTTTAGAACTGGATTGTGGAGGATTGAGTTGATTTCTGCTTCTGGTAGTGACTGGTGATGCATCTTGATCTTCTTCATCTGGAAGAATTAAGTCCCACATTCCTTGTAGTTCTACAACCTCATCATCATCAGTATGTTCCTCATTTGAAACTTCCTCTTCTTCTCCTTCTGATTCTACGTTTATTATAGCGTTGGGAGGCTTCGGACCGGTTGAAGGATTCCTTCAGAAAGGCTTATGAGGTTTCTTAGAAGAAGTCTCTGCCACTTGTTTTTTAATATCAACCATTTTGTTAGACATGGTTTTTAAAACTTTTTGTAACCCTTCCAAGTCGAATGGGTCCTTTAATTTTTTTTTTCTTAGGGTCATCTTTAAAAGCAATCTTTATAAATTTTCTTTCATCGATAGAGTTTTTCTTCTCTAAAGCTAAGATACATTTCTCCACCGCTATCACTTCTTTCATGTTTTCAGACAATGTTGCCTTGGTAGCCCTATCTACAAAGATTGCTATGTTTGAAGGTAAGGAAAATATGTACCTTTCACTTCGAACTTCTTCACTAGGCTTAGATGTGATAGGAATCTTATTTAAGATTTTATTAAATCGCGAGTTGAAATCTTTGATAGGTTCTCTTGATTCAATTTTAAGATTTGAGAGGTCATTTATTAATGTCGTTGTAGACCTATCATCATTGAACTTAGTCAAGCACTGCTCTTGGAAAATATTCCAACTAGTAATGGATCCTAAGGGTAATGAAAAATACCGGGACCTGGCTGCTCCTTGTAAGGTATATTGGAAAATCCTAACAACAGCATCTTCTTCCGTAACTCCATTTAAGTTTATTGACAACATAAAGTTGTTTATGTGTTCTTCTACCAGTATGCCTGCATCTAGGTTAAACTTTGGTAGCCATTTTTCAGGATGAGCTGGCAATTGACTTAAGGGTGCAGGCATTGTGACTGCCCCTGGATTGGTCCATGGTCTCTGTGCCATTGTTGAGATACTAACAGAGGAAAGTACAGATGAAGTTACAAGTGGTTGGGAAGACGATGTTGAAGTTCTAGTACCCTGTTGGACAACGATATGGAGTTGGGGAGTGGATGTTTGACTTTGCAATGGATTAGATGAAATGGATGATGATGATGAAAGAGTCTCACTATCAGACCCTTCTAGTAATTTGGTAAGAGGATGGGAAGGAATGTTGCGAAGTCACGCTGCCTTGAGATAACTCAGAATTCTGCGGTGATATGGGAAATCCTTGAATTTTATGAATTAAAGACTGAACTTCAGGAGGTTCAAGAGTGGATTTATCTAAGATGTTCAAGTCTTCAGCAGCGGTTGTTGTTTTCTCAACTTCTCGCTTAGAATTTAGAGTTTCAAAATGCGATGGACAAGTCGAGGGAGATGTTGAGGGAAATTTACTCTCGGAATGGATTATCGATTTAAATTTGCTCACCATTCATAGTTCAAGCCCTCCTTCTAGCACCAAATATGTTAAAGGCTCAAAAATTGGGTCTACAACAAGGGGGATAACCACTCGGTCCGGACCTTGAAAGCATCTCCTTTTCCATTTGGAATAGTGACTCTGAATGGGGGTGACGGGACCAATTTCCCAATTTTTTTATGATGGTACACTAAGGGGATGATGCTTTTCTTTTTTAAATGTTTATGGGTAAAATGCTTTATTCTAAATCTAATCTAACATATGCAATTTCATTCTAAGGAAGGAAAACATCTATTTTAAACTATCCTAGGAGTAACACTTTGTTTATGTGATCTAAAATAATTTCCAACAGCAATTGGTAATAAAAATCATTCAAACACTATGAGAAAGGAATCCATTAAAAATGATTGTTTCGTATAAGAAATTAGTCAAAACAATTATGATAAACACATCGCATAATAAGTCATTCATACACTTAGCATAAAAATGATTAGTTATCACCATACAAAAGTGAAAAAATGATAATTGAACATTCAGGCTTTCATATATAAACAATTGGAAATAATATATCACTTGGCACATAAGCAAAAAGTATTAAGAGATAAAATTACCATTGATAATAGGTCCTGCTCATGAGCTTCAGAAATATAGATTTATCTTCAAATAATTCAATATCCACTAAGAGTACAGAAGTGCATTTCAGTAGCAGACATAAAACTCATATATAAATAAATCTCGTTTCATTCATTTATCAAAACCTCCTCAATGAGGGGAAAAAGTGCACATACTGAGGAATTGTTTTTGACAAATTTTTGGACCCCTCTCTAAATGCATGAGAGGGGTTTAAATACTACTCTAATGAAAACTAAAAATAGTTATTACAAAAATAGATGAGGAGGTTCAAAACAACCATCCTCATTTTATGCAAAAATGAACTAAAATTAAACTAAAACTGTATTCTATGTTGAATCATGAATCTGTGTTTTAAGTTGCAAATGTCCAACATGGGCTTTAGGAGCATCGGTTGGCTGACTTCAGCCTTCAATTGACCTATGAATACAGAATCAAAAAGTGTTGGCACTATCTTCTCGGTGGACATTATGAGGCATTTCAAAGTCATCCACTGGCTGTGTTGTTTTACCAGGAACTGCTAGTAAGTATCCCCGTTTAACTTTCTTATCTGTTTAATTGACTCTGCCTTTTCCTCTATCGTTTGCTTCCACCTCGTTTGAAGTTGTTGTGCCTTTGGGAGGAATCCTGGAGTGGTCTCCGATATTAAATTTTCTATATGCATATTTCGTTGATGTAGTCGATGACGTTGATTGTTGTTGTTGCTGCCTCCTCCATCGCTTGGTCTGCTTCCTTGAGTTGTGCATCCCATTTTTCAAATAGCATTTCTTTGTGGCATTCATCAATCCTAGGCAATTATTCCATTTTTCCCTCCTCTGATTTCTTCCAATTCATAAAGTCAGAAACTTTCTTAAAAACTAAATCATAATCAAGTCATAAGTCTACGACTTGATTTGTAACCTAGTCACTTTTTTCGCAAAGGGAATTCCATTGTGAGATCATTTGGCAAAGCATTTCTTCCTGTTTTAAGAGTTGGTCATTGAGGGCAAGGGCTTATGTGATGAATTCTTTAATTTTAGGGTCGTCCTTATGCAGTTATATTGTGGCCTATAACTGTTGTTCTTTATCGGCCAGATTGTTTTGGTAACCCAACTGCATTTGCTGGAAATCCTATTGTAGCTTTGCCAATTGTATTTTTGATTCTCGGTTGATGCTGACCTGTTGTAGTTGTTGTTCCAAAAATAGGATCTTATCCTCCTTTTCTTTTAATAGCGTTTGAACTTCTGACGCTTTATCAATGGTCACAGAAGCATATGCCCCTGAAATCTAAGATAGCCTAGTGAGGTTTTCTGTTGGAGCAGTGGTCAGGTCTTGCCAAAGAACATCCAAAGGTTCAGCCTCTGGAGAAATTACAGTATCTATTTTTCATTTCTTTCTTTATCTCCTGACAATAGCCTTATGCTGTGAGCTATAAAATACATCCAGAGGAGGGATCTCCTCTATTTTCAGCACAATTTCGGACGACGGAGCAACAAGAATATGCTCTGTCTCTTGAGTATTAATAACCTCTTCTATTATCATCTGTGTGGCTTTCTCCCCTGGGTTTATTAATTGCTCTGCACTCTGTTCCTCGGTGTTGATTAGCTCATTAAAATTCTCCCACTCCTTTTCTAGGTCTACTACAATTGGACTTCTTGGCTTTGTGAGGGGAGCAGGAGTCTCAACCTGTTTCGGGGACAAAACCAGCTGGTCAGGCTTTTCTATAGACTGAGTTGTATCTTTGATTGATGCTTCACTTCTGCTGTTATCACTTTTTGACTGCTCATTGAATTTTTCAACTGATTCCCTTTCATACTTTGATTTAGACTTCTCTTCTCCTGAACTTCTACTTATGATAATATTGGGAGTGGGCTCCCTTATTGGTTCAATGTGCAATTTGTCCAACGGGACATTTTCAATCTCTATTCTTTGTAATGGTTAAACTCTTTAAGCTTTGCTTGGTCAAACTAAATTTTTGCCAGATGTAGAATCTCTCTGAGAGAGCTCTTCTACCTAAGACATCGTCAAAGATATCATCTTCTTTAGTAAACACTTTTATTTTGACCATTGTTGTAAAATTCTTGATAGTATCCAAGGGATCATACTTCCTCCCTGGAACTTTGGTAGCTTTAGACTTTAGCATATTATCAACCTCTTTAAAAGCATGTCCCAAATCAAATAATGCGAAGGCCCCGTAGACCACAGGGAATTGAGGCCAGATGGCCTTCTTCTTATCCTTGAATTATCCCCCTTGAATTCTCTGCTCATTCCCCCAACACCACAGGTCTGGTAAGCTATCTCTCGAGCCATAAGTTTGTCAGGAACATACAAAGGAAGCACATGAGGCAAGGCAATGCTCCCAAATACCCTAATTTAGGTGAATAACTCCTCCCCAAACCACCTTCTCACAGGGAGAATATCAATTTCAGCTTCTTGGGAGAATCTTCGGGCATCTATGTTATATAACATTTTATGAATGGGAAGCATTACTCCATGACAAATATTATAGAAATGTGGGAAGAAAATAGATTCCCACAGTTCTTTATGGTAGACTTGAATAAGTAGAGAGTTATGTTTTGTCCATTTCCACCCCATGGTGGGAAAATCAAAGACGAAACAAATAGCATCCATGACGTAGGTAGCTAAAAAGAATGGAGGATAAAACCTCTGAGCAAAACTTCTTTAAGTTTGATAATTAAAAATAGCAAAAACTAAATTATTCGATAAAATTTGGGCCCAATCCATGATGGTGGCATTGGTGGCACCATCCAATAAAGGCAACCATTCTGATGAAAACTTATTTATATCTGGATTCCCAAATAGTCTAGATAACATTGTAGCAGCAAAACAATAGGGAGAAGCGAGGGAGCCAGTGGAATGCATACCATTTTTTTCCTTCTTTAATGGCTCTTCCTTCGCGGACCAGCTCTTTGTGTAGTCTGCCAAATCCTCGTTCTCTTTGGCGAATTTTTCCAAAAAATGTTTGTTATAACTGGCTTGGGGTTCTCGCAAGTGATACATACACCTCAAATTACCTAGGGTAAATGACCCCATAACCTCCTGGTTCCGTGTCTTGAATTCCCTATTGGATATATCAGTGTGGTCTATAATCCATTTTACCATATCCGTGTAAGGGAGTATCTTTGGTCTTGCTACAATATGGTGCAGAAACGAGCATGCAAGCTATGTTAGTGATGCTTTGGATGACCCACGTCCATCTGCCATAACTATAACCTCCATAACTCTCAGTTTTTCTTCTTCTAACAGTCAGTACATGCCTTCCCAAGTAGATATCCCTGCTTCCCTAGTACAAGTGGTGTATGTAAATAACAGAGTCATATCTGATTTTTCAAATGCACGAGCTTTGCCTTTCTTTACCATTACGTTCTGCGTGTTTTTCTGCGTTCTGCTCTGCGTACTGCTCCTAAAAATAGTAAGCAAAGAACAAATATACAATAAGGATGATGGTGAATAACGAACAACAATAAGGTGACGGGAAAGCTTTTAATTTTTTTTTAAATCATATCAAAGGTATCACCTTATGTGAAATAATCCTTTAAACCAGATCTGATTTGTTCTTAAGAAATACCATCAATGGATTGTTAAGTTAACAATAATTCTCATAACTCTTGCATAGAACAATGGAAAGTATTGTCATTGAACTCTGAGCCCTTAGATTTGTGATAAAGTGAATTTGCGATTTTCTTCATAATATCGCAGATCGCGATATCACAAAACCTATTATCTTTAATAATCATTTGTTTCATTGTGCGACTGCGAGATGTGATTTGCAAGAGCTTTATCACATTTCACAATATCTGGTTGTTTTGTATTAAGTGGTGCTGCGGTCAATGATATCTGATATATGTGATAAGTTTGTAAGGCTTGCGATCTCGTATTCTCGCATTCTCGCTTTTTCGCATTTCAAAGAATTTCTTAGTAAAGGATGCCCGTCGTTACCCTTTTTGCGATGCAATGCTTATCATTAAAGATTGGGTTTATTAAAGTTTTGCTTAGTACTCAAGACTTTTCGCTTACAAGGGTTTTCCTAGCTTTGTGGTTGTATAGCACTTTTCATAAGGAGGCTTAACAATTATAACGTTTTTCATGCGCACGAAGCGTGAAAAGGTAGGAATTCATATTGTTGGGAGTTTTTCTTTGATATCATGTTTTATTGAAAACAAAAATACAATCTTAAGTGCTAAGTTTTGATTTTTTAGAAGGGTCCCCATTTATTAATGTTATTGCTAACACTAATTAAAAGGGGGGTTGTTGATGGTCACAACACTTTCCATGCTATGTAATTTGAGATACCTTCCAAGGCATACTTGAGACTCAAGCCATAGAATTCCATTGGCCAACCTTGAAGTATGATATGAATTCCATTTTCCCTTGCAACCCCGAACTTCAAACTTTGAATTCTCTTCTCAGTATATTGTTCACAGCTCCGATACCATGTAGATAATTTCTACAAATCCAGCTTTGATACCATGTAGAAAATATGATGTAGGTTAACCCAATAATGAAATATAAATCAAAGCATAATACTATAACCTACTTCTACTATCAATTTGTGGAAGCTTAAAGATCAAGTTGAACAATATAACCAGAAGAAGAAGAATTAATCACACAATACACATGAAAATACTTTGGGGAAAGCCTCAGCTAAAAACCCCACTATCTATATTATCATACAAGGTGGAAATACATAAGAATTATACAAAGCCTTAGCTCTCACGGCTAGCTATCTCTCAGTACAATCCTCACAGAAGCTCACAGGAAATCTTGGCTTCTCTCCAGCCTTCCTCTCTGCCCTCCAAGCTACTATTTCCTTGCATTGTTCCTTGTGGATGATTCACCTGTTACCAAGTGGATGATCCCTTTCAAAACTACGCAATCCTCAAGGATTTAATCCTTGACTGCATGCATGAGTTTTCTCTTTCAAAAAGCACATGCAACTGATAGTACATTTTCCTTGACTTTAATCTCAATTGGGTCTTTCTCAGAATAGACATACATGAGTTTTGGATGAGGGAATATTCAGTTAATTGCAGTAGCAGTAGTTGAGTGCATGCATGCATCAACTGACTGTTAACTCTCTATTAGTTCCTCAAACAATTTGGAACTAATTTAACTAGACTTAACTCAGTAAACTAAGTTAACTAATTACAACTCAAATATAACTCAATATTATCTCCTTAATTTAAGGGATAACTCTTGCATGACTTCAAAAAGACTTCTAACTTGAATTTCTCCAATGAATTAATTCAAAATGAATTAATTAATTATTTCCAAGTAGCTTTTAATACTAAATTCGATTTTAATTCACAATTTAATTCAAGGACAAATTAGATTGGAATATTCTTGTTGCCATATTTTAACAATAACCCAGATTTTCGTGAAATAAATATTTAGGTTGCATGGGATACCTAAAAAGATGATATTAGACAGGGATGCTAAGTTCACTTCAAACTTTTGGAAATCCTTGTTTGCTTATTTTGGAACCCAATTGGCCTTCATCATTGCATACCACCTTCAAACTAATGGACAAACAAAAAGAGTAAATAAAATCTTCAATGACATGTTGAGGATGTATGTGATGCATCAGTTGAGAAAGTGAGAAGACTACCTACTATTAGTAGAGTTTGCATACAATAATGGTTATCAAGATTCATCAAGAATGAGTCCCTTTGGGGCACTTTAGGGCATAAAATGAAATAACCCTATCAGTTGGGATGAGCTAGTAAGTAAATTAATTATTTGGATAGATTTGTTGAAATAATTAAAACATGAAACAATAAAGATCAAGCAAAAGTTAAAGGCATCCCAAGATAGGTAGAAACGTTATAAAAAACTAGTAGAGGACTCAAAAAGAGTCTCAAGTGGGAGAACATGTTTGTATCCATATTAAGCCAAAGAAAATCTCAATAAAAATGGCCTCATGTGCTAAGTTTCCACCCAGATATGGCAAACCATTTCAGATCTTGGAAAGAGTGGGGCTAGTGGCCTATAGATCGACCTTACCACCCACAAAGAAAGCTTATAATGTTTTTCATATTTCCTTACTTAAGAAATATGTCCATGATGTTAATAATATTGTTGATTGGTATGTGTTATAGGTAGAACCAAAGGGAGAGATCCAATTGTAACCATTGTGCATCTTAGATCGAAGACATCATGCTCTGGAATAGAAAGATAGAACAAGTGAAGGTGAAATCGAAGCACTTTGAACTTAATGAAACCACTTCAGAGATGGATAGAAAATAAGGTTGCAACACCCATCTTTTTTTGTTGAATAAAGAAAATGTAAGATTTATGTATAAGGATCTGTTTTTGTTTGTTTTCATACTAATAAGAACACTGAGGATGGTGTTCCCCTTAACAGGGTGGGGTTTGTGACACCTATGGTACTTTTTTGCCTGATTTTGTAATGTAATGATCCTCTGGAATTATAAATGAGCATGTTTTTATGTAATGGCCTGAAGTGTGGGACCACAGATCCATGATCTAAGAGGGAAAAGGAAAGATAAACCCAATGGGGCTAGTTGGCACCTTAAATTAATTTTATGGTGCAAACAATGAGAAAAAGAAGAGGAATATGAAGAGACCCTTGAGGAAAGAATAAAAAGGGAAACACACAACAATTTGGTGTTGGAACTCTTCTTGGTGGAGCTCATGCACAAATCTTGAAAGGGTAATGAGTTGAGGGAATGGGAATCCCTGAAAGAGATAGTTGTGATGCAGGGTTCCCCAGCATATAACCATACTTAGTAAATTGATGATAGGTTTACTGCTATGGGGTAAAATGAACGGTGTATGGAGAATGAAAACTACCCTCCCTTCCCGAGACCTTTGACATACTGTAATATTATCTATAGAAGCTACCAAGTTATACACATGTTCATCTATCAAATATTAGTTAACAAAGTATGGAAAGAGGATTATCTCAAGTCTCCTTCTAGATTTGTTTGGAGATCGCAATGCAGCCAAGAAGAACTCCTTCAAAGCTGGCTCCAAATCAATTCCTGCACAAAGGAAAGGCAAACACAATCACGGTATACAATCTTGAAAACTGATATAAGAATGCACAATGAACATCTATTAGCATACAACTAAACTACTCATCTAAACAAGTATCGAATGAACAACTTAATGAACAAAGGTTACCAACACCATGGAGTAGTGAACACAACTGCAGTTCTATATTAATAACGGAAGAGTGATTACAACCATCCATTGTATCAGTCTTCCTTTGCCCCTTCTGCTTCTCTCTCTCTCTCTCTTTCAGCTCACTTCTTCAAGTATGTGGCAGTTCACAATGGCTTAGTAGGCTATCCTTTCAAATGCTCTGACCCCTTTCACAATGACCCTCTCACTGCTTATGTAGCAATCGAGTTAGGGTTTCCAAGCTCCTCATAGAGTTCATTAGGGAAAAAGCAATGAACCTACCCTGTTTTCCATCTCTCTCCCATTTGCCTTCTTTTTCAGATTGGAATTTCTCAAAATAGTTTGATTTTTGGGAATTTCCTTGCTTTTCTTGAGCAAATTTAGGAATAAATATCTATATATTTGTGAGTCAATTCGTTGGTTTGACCCTTGGAACTTCCCTTAGTTTCACTAACATTGTCCCCTAACTAGCAACATGTTTTAGTAGGGTCACTAACGCACATCCGAGCTTGATAACAAGCTTTATAAAGCAGGTTGTTAGTGTATAGCTAGCGTTAGTCTGGAATCAAGGCCCGTAATTGTGGTCTTTGCTTCATTCATCATGTCTTTCACCTCTGATTTGATGAGGAGGTCATTTTTTTGTATAACATATGCCCCCTAAAGTATGAGATCAGAGGCAAAGACAATGGCCGAAATACTTTACTGAAACTATAATTTTTCCTGTCAAAATGTAGAGAGAGAGAGAAAAGATTTGGGCGGCAAGGGAAACCTGATACAACACACATATATATATAATTGCTAAAATCATGTCCTGAGTCAGGCATTCCCATGCTTAGTAGCTATGTCAGAGTAATTTTCTCCAAAGAGATATGACAATATTGGCCGCCTATAAGCACAATGTGGATCCAGTGTCATAATAGAATCATCCTGAAATAGCTGTCTCCAAAAACAATATCTGCAGCTTGGGATAGGAAACAAGGCTAAATGATGAAAGCCTCTACCAAAGGTCTTGATTTCCGCTCCACCGAATAGCATAGATCGATACATGCGAATATATGTGTTGACATCGAACATGCACGAAATCATCTGATTACCAGTCAATAATGGAGACCGTTAACAGATGTGAGGAATGCCACTGATAATGGTGATGGTCTCCAAGATGCACAATACAAACTAGCGAGTGTGAAAGATGTCTTTGTCGTCGAATCGCTTAATCAGGAGCCAATAATGAGAACCCTTGACCAAGCACAAGGCAACCTGCCACTGATGTCTACAAGTACCAAGGCACTAAATGTGTTTATGGGTTATCTTCTTAGATAGAGTGTTGAAGTCGATAGGAAGAAACATGTCGAAAGGTAGGCAATAATGTGTCCTACATCAATCGACACGAAACATGACAAGAATAATTTTGTTTTTTGAGGAATCTTTTGAGAATTTGGGTCTAAACAATGGAGGGCATGATGAAAGGATATGTTTGATCGATTGATGGAGGAAACAAATGGGTAACCCTTGAACAATAGAAGGCACGACAATGGTTTTAACCAGACAGCACTAGACTCATGAACACTACAGAGTGTTAGGATACAGAGATGCAATTACATCAGGGTATATAGGATAAAACTCATAGATGGTAGGGTTCATATTGAAAGGCCGTAAAAACGAAGGCTTATCTAAGGGAGTGCCATGTTCAAGGCAATGACTACTGCCAAACCATGTTTTCTAATATGGAATACAGTTGTATTGTCCACTTTCCACGTCTGATTAATTTTATGAGTCCAAACAGGTAAACTCATTGATCTTTTCATTTTTAAAGAGTCTGAAAAGGGCCGCAAAAAGAGTTACTCTTTACCCTCTCTGATTAGTTTAATGAGTCCAGACAGGCAAACTCGTTGATTTTTTCATGTTTTAAGAGTCTAAAAAGTATCTTAAAAAGAACGACTCTATATCTTGTCTGTGTAATTTAAAGAGTCTAGACTAGACAACTCAGTGGTCTTTTCATATTTAGAGAGTTTGAAAATATCATAAATAGAGACTCCATGGTGGTCCCTTTGTCATAGTTGTTAACCGAGAGCGAAAAAATGTTAATAGTATACCCAGATCGGTTACTTTTCTGTTAGTTAATCTATTGAACCCGGATAAAGAGAAACCTATTTTCAATGGATGTCGACCTCATTTCGTTACGAGTACGAGGCGATGGACTAAACTTATTTTTCGTCATGAATTTTTAGTGAGTCATTCAACGACAAAATCAATACCTTCATCAAAAATTTTAATGAGTCAAATGAAGAAAACTTAGGGTATCTTTTTCAGTCTAGTGAGCGAGAAAAAGAGGGAAAATAACTACTCATTCCTTCTTCATATATTTAACGAACTCGAAGGAGGAGAAAAACTTGGGGATTTTTTCGATTTAAGAGCGAGAAATGGTCCCAAAAAATAACTTGCTTTGGCTGCTACCGTATATTTTTAACAAGCCCGGTAACAAAAACTCGCGATTTTTCAGTTTAACGAGCGAGAAAAGTACCTAAAAGAATGCTCGGGTCATATTTATAAATTTTAACGAGCTTAAAGACAAAGCTCGGGATTTTTTTAGTTTAAAGAGCGAGAAAAAAACGCCTAAAAAGAATGCTCCCTTGGTCTTTTTCTGTTTAGTGAGCTGGAAAAAGATCGAAAAAGAGTTGCTCAGAGCATCGTCATATAGATTTAAGGAGCACAATGATGAAAACTCAGAGATGTTTCTTATTTTTTAAAGAGCAATAAAATATCACAAAAAGTGCTCTAACCATCGTTGCATAGATTTAACGAGCTCAACGATGAAAACTCGGAGATGTTTATATTTTTTAAAGAGCAATAAAATATCTCAAAAAGAGCTCTATTCTTCGTTGTATTAGTTTAACGAGCCCAAAGAAGGAGACTCGAGGTTTTTTGGATTAACGAGCAAGAAAAATACAATAAAAAGAATGCTCGATCTTCTTCATGGTAGTTTAATGAGCTTGAAGAAGAAGACTCAAGGATTTTTCAGACTAATGAGCAAGAAAAATACCATAAAAAGAATGCTCGATCTTCCTTGATCTCATGCTTGACAATAGAAGGGTCTATGCCATGCATTTCCTCATAAGACCAAGGGAAAACATCACGGAAGTCCTTAAAAAGGTAGGTGAAGCTCACAATTTCCTCAAGATTGCGATTGGCTTCAATTTGAATGTTTTCCACGATGCCTATCATGACAGAAATATCGATGAACGATGTTTTTGAAACATTGCCCATGTTTCCTTCTGCCTCCAAAGTCTAGAGGATTGTATAGGGTGAGGAAACGATTTCTGGCATGTTAAGGGACAAGATTGAAGGGGCATCATGTATGAATCAGATATCGAAACACAATGGTGTGAGTCTAATCTGAAAATCACTGGTAAGTGATCTCAGTTAATTAAATAATTAATGAAGGTATTACAGACTCATGTGTTGGTGTGTGTCTATGTTATCTTAAGCAACAGATCGATCAAATTGCAAAATACATAGACACTGGAAAATGGAAAACAGTACGAGAAACACAATAAGTAAATACAAGAACACAACAAATTAACAAGGAGTTCACCCAATCCTCTTGGGCTACGTCGCCGATCCAGATTTCAACGGTGGCCTTTTCTTATTGTGTCTTTAAAACAGAGTTTTTACAATGAGGAGCTCAATTTGAGTCTCCTGAAACAGATGATGCTTAGTAGGTTGGTTCTTGGATTCCCCAAGCCACTAGAGTGCACAAACTGTTTCTTTACCAAGTCTCGACCTCTCTGGTCTTTAATGGGGTGAGTCCAATGTGGTGCTCAATTCCCGATAGATATCCTCATAGGTATTTCTTGAACCTCTCAAGCCTGGTTTTGTCTGCTCGATGCTGGCTTAACTCTACAGGTCAGATCAGCTCTCTATTTTCTGCTTCTTACTTCACTGCCTCTTTCGTGCTTGTCTTTGTTCTCCTCCTTCATTCTGTTCTGTCTATTTAGGGCTTAAAGCCAATTTGTCTCATGATTGTTCGCTTCCTCTTCCACCCCTTCATATCATCTATTGTTGTTCAGTTGGAGTTCCCTGCCTTTTCGTCATCACTAACGTCTCACAGGGAAGTGGCCACTTGTCCTCTCATGAACTGCACCAACTCTTACTAAATGGTTTGGTATTTCAGTTACATTATGCAATGATTCATCCACCAACTCAGCGGTAAAATTGAACTTCAAACTTTATGTGTTGTAGCTTATTTTCCCTTCAGATCTGGTTTCTCATCAAGCGAAATCTACGCCATCAATTATGGAGCCCCCAGATCCTACGGTGTTTTCTCTTATCGCACGGTTGACTTGCTTGACCATTAGCCTACGATGAGAGGTGGTTTTCTCTCTCATCCGCTGGACACGCATCGTGCAATGTATAGAATCACTCATTCTCCTGCAAAATCTGCTTACCGCCCAACATGCCTCCAATATTCTGCCAATTTTGGAGCGCGGGGCCCACCTTTTGCTTTAACGCTTTCCCTACGGTTTCCTAGCTTCCCATGCGACTGAGCACCTCGGGGCTTTTCCTTCTCGAGGGGTTTTTCCCCACTAATTGCACATCAGAAATGGCCTCCATTTTCCGATCCAAACTTCCTAACTGCTAGATTGCATCCTATGCAGTCTCCATGGGCCTCGGTCAGTGTGTTTTGACTGAGATCCTTGTCGTTCCTTGTTGGCTGCAAACTACCACTGTCCAGAGGTATTCCTGATAGCTCTTTATTCACAAGTTTTGAAGTCTGTCATGATTTGATACAGTCATAGCATTTTGATAATTTTCATGGATCCAATTTGGATCACGGCCTTCCCACTGAAAAAGCTTTTCGACCACCAAAAGTTGGTTTTCAAGCATCGAATAAGTGAGGGTACAATTTGTCTCATTTGTCCAATCTCTATCCACTTTGCACTGCTTAGCTTTGAACCCTTGAGCCCAACTCTGAGGTACTCAACATCTCCCCTACGTGTCATCTTCACCTTCTTGTCCAGAACTGTGTCTTCCTGTAATTCATTAGGATATTTAGGTAACAGGTCATTAATAGAAAGCAATTGACTCTGCTCTTTGGGATCTTTAATTAGTGAAGGTTCAAACAATCTCAAGCAATCTGCATATACGACTGAGTAGATGTGCATGTAAGCTAGTAGATCAAAGTGAAAAGCATTCTCACCAATATTCTCAAGTATCTTTAAGGGTTCATACTTGATAGTCTTTAGCTTCTTACCTTCACCTTGCATCCTATCCTTGCTGATATATAGCCAGACTTGGTCACCAACTTGGAAACTATGCTCCATCTGATGCTTGTCATGCCTTGCCTTGCATTTGGCTTGGCTCTTTTCCAGGTGTTCCTGTACTACCTAGTGGATCTCTTGGATCCGTTCAATGAACCCAGTTGCCCTATCCACATCAATATGTCCCTCAACTATGGTATCTTTACTAAAGACAAAATCTAAAGGAGACCTTGGTGTGAAACCAAAACAGGTCTGAAAATGAGATCTCTGTGTAGAAGAATGTTTTGATCTATTGTAAGCATGCTGCACATAATATAAATGTTCATCCCAAAGCTTAGGATGCTTGCTACAATATCCCCTGAGTAATTGGATCATTGTCTTGTTAACTACTTTTGTCTGGCCATCAGTTTGTGGATGAAAAGTTGTGCTTTTCTTCAGTTTGGTGTCCATCAATTCCCACATACTTGACCAAAACTTTCCCACAAATCAAGTGTCTCGATCAGATACAATGGAAGTGGGTAATCCAAAATGAACCCATACATGTTGAAATAACAGTTTTGCAGTTTCTTCAATTGTAATCTGTTTACTGCAAGGTATCAAAATACACATTTTGTTGAACCTATCCACAACAACATACAAATAATCATGAACTTTCCTAGATTTGGGCAGTCCTCCAACAAAATCCATGGAAACACTTTCCCAAGGGTGAGAAGGAATTGGTAATGGAGTGTACAAGCCTAGTTTTCTATTGCTAGGCTTGCTTTTTGCACACATAGTACACCCTCTTACATATATAGAAACTGTCTTGTTCATTTTTGGCCAATAACAAAATCTTTGCAACTGTGCAACTGTTTTACTTACCCCAAAGTGACTTGATATTAGAGAAGTGTGTGCCTCTCGAATTATCTTTACTCTTTCAGTTTGTGGAATGCATAACTTCCCACAATGATATAAGAGTCAGTCCTTTACATGATAATCCAATTCTTCTACTTGTTTGCCTTGACTTAAAGTTGCATATGTATCTTTAAAATATATATCTTGAGCATATTGTTCAATGTAGCTCTCATGTAACACAAAATTATGCTTAAGTATAGTAGATGCATTTATAATGGGTCTAGATAACATATCTACAACTTTATTGTGTATGCCCTTTTTATATCTGATGACTAAATGAACTGTTGTAGAAAACCCATCCATCTATAGTGTCTTGATTGTTGCAACTTAGTTTGGGAGTGTAGATATTGAAGTGGTTGACGATCATTATGTATTACTGTCTCTTTACTCATTAAGTAATGTTTCCACTTTTTCACACTCTGTACTAATGCATACAATTCCTTGTCATATGTTGGATAGTTAACTACTACGGAATTAAATGTCTCAGAATGATAACCTATGGGTTTACCGTGTTGTGTCAACACTTCTCCCATGGCATAGTCATTGGCATCCGTTTGGATCTCAAATGGTCTTTGAAGATCAGTGCTAGTGCAGGTGTTGTACTAATCTTTTCTTTCAAGGTGTCGAAGGCTTTCTGATGTTTGCCTCCCCACTGAAACACCTTGTTCAATCCTATTAAAGCACATAAGGGAGCTGCAATTGAGGAAAAGTTAGAAATGAACTTCTTCCAATATTGTGCTACTCCTAAGAAGCTTCTAACTTCTGTAGTAGATTTGGGTTTAGGCCAGTTCACAATTACTACCACTTTAGAGGGATCTATCTTCAATTCACCACCCCCTACTATATGACCCAAATAATTCAAAGATGTTTTTCCAAATTCACATTTTGAGATTTTAACATTAAAAAATTCTCTTTTCAAAACATCTAGTGTCTGCTTAACATGCTTTAAGTGTTCTTCCCATGTTTTGCTAAATATCAGAATGTCATCCAGACACAATAACAAAATCATCAAGAAAAGGTTTGGGTACATCATTCATTAATGACATGAAAGTAGCAGGAGCATTAGTTAAGCCAAAAGGCATAACCAGCCACTCATACAATCCCTACTTTGTTTTGAAAGCAGCCTTCCATGCATCTTGTTCTGCAACTCTGACCTGATGGTATCCACTATGCAAGTCTAGCTTGGAAAAATAAACATCTTCTTTCAATGGATCTAAAATATAATCAATGCGAGGAAGGGGATACAATTTTTTATTGTCATCTTATTCAGTGCTCGGTAATCAATGCACATTCTCCATGAGCCATCTTTCTTTCTCACCAAAACGATTGGTGACCCACATGGTGATGTGCTAGGTCTGATGAACCCTTTCTCGAGCAACTCCTACACCTTCTTCTTGATTTTTGTGTTCTCTAAAGCAGACAACCTGTACATTCCAATGTTAGGCAATGGAGCATCTTGTTGCAAAATAATATCATGCACTATTTCCTTTTTAGGTGGCAAACCTTTAGGTTCTTGAAACAAGATATCATACTCTGAAACAACCTTTTCTAAATCAGCTTGTTGTTTAGCATTACACCCTTCAAATACATTGGTTTTATCAGGTTTCTTTTCCTTTACAACCATCAGTAGGAATTGTTTGCATGAATTTATCATTCTTTTCATCTACCCTGAGTTTATGAGAGTATAATTATTCTTGAGCTTATGAGCTCTTACAAAGTATTCGATTCCATCTTTAATAAGTAGATACTTGATCTCAGCTCTATAGAAAATAGCTTTTCTGTCATACAAGTAAGGACTTCCTAAAACAATTCCACATATATCCAAAGGAATTACATCTAACTCAACCTCATCTACAAATGCTAACCCAAAAGAAAACTTGAGTTTGCATTGTCTTGTCACTTGTAGTTGTGCTTTATCATTTAACCATCCTAATGGGTATGGTTTCTTGTGAGGTGTAGTCACTAATCCCAACTTCTTTACAATTGCTTCACAAATTAAATTTACTTGTGAGCCACTATCAAACAAAGTATCAATCTTTTGATGTTTGGAAATAACTCGAATATGGAAAAGCTCATGTATTTTTCTCTCATTTTCTTCATCAATAGTAGATTGTGCAAAATTACTAGTAGATGCTTCAGAATTCTTACCTCTTATACCTGTGGCTACAATAGTTGTTTCATCTCCCAAGTCCGACCCCAAATCTTTCTGAATAGCTGCAACAGCCTTCTTCTTCTTACCCTCAAACTTCTTAGGTCTCAGCTCCGGATGCAGATTCCAATAGTGCTCGTCATCATGCCCATCCTTTTTACAATGAGTGCATGAAGCCTTGCTTTTCTGTGCAGTGTTAGCCTTCCTTGCTTTCCATTTCTGTTTTCTTTTCTCCTTATTCTTGCTTGCACTAGGTTGGGATGATCCCCCAACTTCTGGACTTCCATTCGTTCCTCTAGCTTCTAGATGAGTATCTTGTACAGATACCTCATCTATGCTAGTGGGATTAAACATGAGGATAGTGTGCCTCATGTAGCTATGTAGACCACCAATGTACTTCAACAGAGTCTCGGGTGAGTCTAATGAGATTCCTAGAATCAATGCTCTCTTTCTAAATTCTTAAGTGTATCCCTGTACACTTTTCCCTTTCAATTGTCAAAGAGTTTTCCAGCTCATCATGGCTTGCTGCATGTAGGCCAATGGATAGAACTGTTTTTTGATTGCATAAACAAATTCACTCTAGATAGAGATAGTCTTACCATGTCTCTTTAGGTCAGCTTGGGTCCTACCTTCCCACCAAACCAAGGCAGTGCCTCCAAGGCGTAGGCTTGCCAACTGAATCTTGCTCTTGTCTGAATCGATATTTTGCACTCTGCAATAAACATCAATTTGTCTAATATAATTTTCCAGCTTTTCTGCATTCAATTCTCCATCATATATAGGTAAATCAAATTTGACATCTAGTTTAATCAAATATGCTCTCTTTTTTATGTTTAGGGCTATTCGGAGGTGTAAGAAAGCTTTCTTCTTTCCCTTTGCCTTTTGAATGGTCATTGAAGTGAGACTCATCTTCTCCTTTGTCTAATTTCGAGCCTAATGAATCTTCATCCTTGTGTTTTCTAAAGTTCCTATACATTTCCTCTACCATGGACTTTATGGCTAGGAAACTATCTATGAATTGAGGGTCTGGCCCCATAGAACCTTCCTCTGGCATTGTCTTCTGAGAATAGACTCTCCCAATTTCAGGATTAGTTTCGACCAACTCTCCTTCTCCTAATTTGATCTTTAATCTAGTTAGCATTCAACAGTTAAATCCAACACAGCTTGACTAACCTTAACAGCCTTAAGCTCTGATACCACTTGATCTGAAAATCACTCGTAAGTTATCTCAGTTAATTAATTAATTAATGAAGGTATTACAGATTCATGTGTGGGTGTGTGTTTATGTTATCTTAGGCAACGGATCGATCAGAATGAAAAATACACAAACACTGGAAAATGGAAAACATTATGAGAAACACCAATAAGTAAATACATGAACACAACAAATTAACAAGGAGATCACCTAATCCTCCTGGGCTACGTCTCCAGTCCAACTTTCAGTGGTGGCCTTTTCTTATTGTGTCTTTAAAGCAGAGTTTTTACAATGAGGAGCTCAATTTGAGTCTCTTAAACCAGATGATGCCCAGTAGGGTGGTTCTTGGATTCCCCAAGCCACTAGAGTGCACAGACTCTTTCCTTACCAAGTCTCAACCTCTCTGGTCTTTAATGGGATGAGTCCAATGTGGTGCTCAATTCCCGACAGATATCCTCACAGGGATTTCTTGAACCTATCAAGCCTGGTTCTGTCTACTTGATGTTGCCTTAACTCTATAGGTTAGCTCGGCTCTCTGTTTTCTACTTCTTGCTTCATTGCCTCTTTCTCGCTTGTATCTGTTCTCCTCCTTAATTTTGTTCTCTGTCTGTTTAGGGCTTAAAGCCAATTTGTCTCATGATTATTTGATTCCTCTTCCGCCCCTTCGGATCACCTGCTATTGTTCTCTTGGAGTTCCCTACCTTTTTGTCATTGCTAACATCTCACAGGGAAGTGGCCACTTGTCCTCTCACGAACTGTTCCAGTTCTTCCTCAATGGTTCGGTATTTCAGTTATGTTGTGAAATGATACATCCACCAACTCTGTGGTCAAATTGGACTTCAAAATTTAGGTGTTGTAGCTTATTTTCCCTTCAGATCTAGTTTCTCATCGAGTGCAATCTTCGCCATCAGATCTGGAGCCCCAAGATCCTATGGTGTTCGCTCTTATCGCGCGGTTGACTTGCTCAACTATTAGTCCATGATGAGAGGTGGTTTTCTCTCTCATCCACTGGACATGTATCGTGCAATGTATGGAATCGCTCGTTCTCCTACGAAATCTACTTACCGCCCAACATGCCTCCAATATTCTGACTGTTTTGGAGCGTGGGGCCCGCCTTTTGCTTTAGCGATTTCCCTATGGTTTCTTGGCTTCCCATGCAATTGATCACTTCATGGCTTTTCCTTCTCGAGGGCTTTTGTCCAACTTAGCAAGTGCTAATCACGCATCAAAAATGACCTTCGTTTTCCGATCCGGACTTCCTAACTACTAGTAAGTGTCCTGCGCGGTTTCCATGGGCCTCGGTCAGCGCACTTTGACCAAGGTCCTCATCGTTCCTTACTGGCTACAGACTGCCACTGTCTAGAGGTCTTCCTGATAGCTCTTTATTCACAAGTTTTGAAGTCTATCATGATTTGATATAGTCATAGCATTTTGATAATTTTCATGGATCCAATTCGAATCACGGCCTTCCCACTAAAAAAGCTTTTGGACCACCAAAATTTGGTTTTCAAGCATCGACTAAGTGAGGGTACAATTGTCTCACTTGTCTAATCTCTATCTACTTTGCACTGCTTAGCTTTGAACCCTTGAGCCCAACCCTGAGGTACTCAACATCTCCCTTGCGCATCGTCCTCACCTTCCTATCCAGAACTATTTCTTCCTGCAATTCATTAAGATATTCAGGTAACATGTCATCAATAGAACGCAATTGACTCTACTCTTCAGGATCTACAATTAGTGAAGGTTCAAAAAATCTCAAGCAATCTGTATTTACGACTGAGCAGATGTGCATGTAAGATGGTAGATCAAGGTAAAAAGCATTCTTACCAATCTTCTCAAGTATCTTGAACGGTCCACACCTGATAGGCTTTAGCTTCTTACCTTCACCTACGTCATGTCCGTGTTGATATACAGCCAGACTTGGTCACCAACTTGGAAACTATGCTCCATCTGATGCTTGTCATGCCTTGCCTTTCATTTGGCTTGGCTCTTTTCCAGTTGTTCCGTTACTGCTTGGTGGATCTCTTGGATCTGTTCAATGAACCTAGTTTCCCTATCCACATCACTGTGTCCCTCAACTGTGGTATCTTTACCAAAGACAAAATCAAAGGAGACCTTGGTGTGAAACCAAAATAGGTCTCAAAAGGAGATCTTTGTGTAGAAGAATTTTTTGCTCTGTTGTAAGCATGTTGCACATAACATAAATGTTCATCCCAAAGCTTAGGATGCTTGTTGCAATATCCCCTGAGTAACTGGATCACTGTCTTGTTAACTACTTATGCCTGGCCATCAGTTTGTGGATGAAAAGTTGTGCTTTTCTTCAGTTTGGTGTCCATCAGTTGCCATAGACTTGACCAAAATTTTCCCACAAATCGGGTGTCTCGATCAGATACAATGGAAGTGGGTAATCCAAAATGAACGCATACATGTTGAAAGAATAGTTTTGCAGTTTGTTCAGCTGTAATCTGTTTATTGCAAGGTATCAAAATACACATTTTGTTGAACCTATCCACAACAACATACAGATAATCATGACTTTTCCTAGATTTGGGCAATCCTCCAACAAAATCCATGGAAGCACTTTCCCAAGGGTGAGAAGGAACTAATAATGGAGTGTACATGCCTAGTTTTCTATTGCTAGGCTTGCTTTTTGCACACATAGTACACCCTCTTACATATCTAGAAATTGTCTCGTTCATTTTTGGCCAATAACAAAATCTTTACAGTTGTACAACTATTTTACTTACCCCAAAGTGCCCGGATATTAGAGAAGTGTGTGCTTCTCGAATTATCTTTACTCTTTCAGTTTGTGGAATGCATAACTTCCCACAATGATATAAGAGTCATTCCTTTACATGATAATCCAATTCTTCTACTCGTTTACCTTGAATTAAAGTTGCATATACATATTTAAAGTCTATATCTTGAGCATATTGTTCAATGTAACTCTCATGTAACACAAAATTATGCTTATGTATAGTAGATGCATTTATAATGGGTCTAGATAACATATCTGCAACTTTATTGTGTATGCCTTTTTTATATCTGATGACTAAATGAAATTGTTGTAGAAAAACCATCCATCTATAGTGTCTTGATTGCTGCAACTTAGTTTGGGAGTGTAGATATTGAAGTGGTTTATGATCAGTATGTATTACTGTCTCTTTACCCATTAAGTAATGTTTCCACTTTTTCACACTATGTACTAATGCATACAATTGCTTGTCATATTTAGGATAGTTAACTACTACATAATTAAATGTTTCAGAATGATAACATATGGGTCTACCGTGTTGTGTCAACACTGCTTCCATGGCATAGTCACTGGCATCTATTTGGATCTCAAATGGTCTTTGAAGATTAGGCAGTGCTAGTACAGGTGTTGTACTAATCTTTTCTTTCAAGGTGTTGAAGACTTTCTATTGTTTGCCTCCCCACTGAAACACCTTGTTCAATCCTGTTAAAGCATGTAAGGGAGCTGCAAATGAGGAAAAGTTAGAAATTAAATTCCTCCAATATTGTGTTGCTCCTAAGAAGCTTATAACTTCTGTAGCAGATTTGGGTTTAGGCCAGTTCATAATGACTGCCACTTTAGAGGGATCTATCTTCAATTCACCACACCCTACTATATGACCCAAATACTTCAAAGATGTTTTGCCAAATTCACATTTTGAGAGTTTAACATAATTTTTTTCTCTTTTCAAAACATCTAGTGTCTACTTAATATGCTTTAAGTGTTCTTCGCACATTTTGCTAAATATCAGAATGTCATCCAGATACACAATAACAAAATCATCAAGAAAAGGTCTGAGTATATCATTCATTAATCTCATGAAAGTAGCAAGAGCATTAGTTAAGCCAAAAGGCATAACCAGCAACTCATACAATCCCTACTTTGTTTTGAAAGTAGTCTTCCATGCATCTTGTTCTGCAACTCTAACCTGATGGTATCCACTATGCTCTAGCTTGGAAAAATAAACAGCTTCTTTCAATTGATCTAAAAGATCATCGATGCGAGGAAGGGGATAACGATTTTTTATTGTTATCCTATTCAGTGCTCGATAATCAATGCACATTCTCCACGAGCCATCTTTCTTTCTCACCAAAACAATTGGTGACCCACATGATGATATGTTAGGTCTGATGAACCCTTTCTCAAGCAACTCCTACACTTGATTCTTGATTTTTGTGTTCTCTAAAGCAGACAACCTGTACATTCCAATGTTAGGCAATGGAGCATCTTGCTGAAAAATAATATCATGCACTATTTCCTTTTTGGGTGGCAGACCTTTAGGTTCTCGAAACAAGATATCATACTCTGAAACAATCTTTTCTAAATCAGCTTGTTGTTTAGCATTACACCCTTCAAATACATTGGTTTTATCATGTTTCTTTTCCTTTACAACCATCAGTAATAATTTTTTGCATGAATTTATCATTCTTTTCATCTACCCTGAGTTTATGAGAGTATAATTATTCTTGAACTCATGAGCTCTTACAAAGTATTTGATTCCATCTTTAACAAGTAGATACTTGTTCTCAACTCTATAGAAAATAGCTTTTCTGTCATACAAGTAAGGACTTTCTAAAACAATTCCACATATATCCAAAGGAATTATGTCTAACTCAACCTCATCTATAAATGCTGACCCAAAAGAAAAATTGAGTTTGCATTGTCTAGTCACTTGTAGTTGTGCTTTATCATTTAACCATCCTAATGGGTATGCTTTCTTGTGAGTTGTAGTCACTAAACCCAACTTCTTTACAGTTGCTTCACAAATTAAATTTACTTATGAGCCACTATCAAACAAAGTATCAATCCTTTGATGTTTGGAAATAACTCGAATATGGAAAAGCTCATGTCTTTTTCTCTCATTTTCTTCATCAATAGTAGATTATGCAGAATCCAACAGTTCCCATCATCATGCCCATCCTTTTTACAGTGAGTGCATGAAGCCTTGCTTTTCTATGCAGTGTTAGCCTTCCTTGCTTTCCATTTCTGTTGTCTTTTCTCCTTATTCTTGCTTGCACTGGGTTGGGATGATCCCACAACTTCTGGACTTCCATTCTTTCCTTTATCTTCTAGATGAGTAGCTTGCACTGATACCTCATCTATGCTAGTGGGATTAAACATGAGGATAGTGTGCCTCATGTAGCTGTGTAGACCACCAATGTACTTGAACAGAGTCTCAGGTGAGTTTAATGAGATTCCTAGAATCAATGCTCTCTTTCTAAATTCTTGAGTGTATGCCTATAAACTTTTCCATTTCAACTATCGAAGAGTTTTCCAACTCATCATGGCTTGCTGCATGTAGGCCAATGGATAGAACTATTTTTTGATTGCAAAAACAAATTCACTCCAGACAAATATAGTCTTACCATGTCTCTTTAGGTCAACTTGGGTCCTACCTTCCCACCAAACCAAGGCAGTGCCTCCAAGGCGTAGGCTTGTCAGTTGAATCTTTCTCTTCTCTAAATCGATATTCTGCACTCTACAATAAATATTAATTTGTCTAATCCAATTGTCTAGCTTTTCTGCATTCAACTCTCCATCATATATAGGTAAATCAAATTTTACATCTACTTTAATCAAAGAAGCTTTATTTTTTATGTTCAGGGCTATTAGGAGGTGTGAGAAAGCTTTCTTCTTTCCCTTTGCCTTTTGAGTGGTCATGGAAGTGAGACTCATCTTCTCCTTTGTCCATTTTGGAGCCTAATGAATCTTCATCCTTGTGTTTTCTAAAGTCCCTATACATTTCCTCTACCATGGACTTTATGGCTAGGAAACTATCTATGAATTGATGGTCTAGCCCCATAGAACCTTCCTCTGACATTGTCTTCCGAGGATAGACTCTCCCAATTTCAGGATTACTTTCGACCAACTATCCTTCTCCTAATTTGAGCTTTGATATAGTTAGCATTCAACAACTAAATCCAACACAACTTGTCTAACCTTAACAGTATTGAGCTCTGATACCACTTGATCTGAAAATCACTTGTAAGTGATCTCAATTAATTAATTAATTAATGAAGGTATTACAGAGTCATGTGTTGGTGTGTGTCTATGTTATCTTAGGCAATGGATCGATCAGATTGCAAAATACACAGACACTGGAAAATGGAAAATAGTATGAGAAACACAGTAATTAAATACAAGAACACAACAAATTAACAAGGAGTTCACCCAATCCTCCTGGGCTACATCTCCAGTCCAACTTTCAGTGGTGGCCTTTTCTTATTGTGTCTTTAAAGCAGAGTTTTTACAATGAGGAGCTCAATTTGAGTCTCCTGAAATACAAGAACACAACAAATTAAAAAGGAGTTCACCCAATCCTCCTGGGCTACATCTCCAGTCCAGCTTTCAGTGGTGGCCTTTTCTTATTGTGTCTTTAAAGCAGAGTTTTTACAATGAGGAGCTTAACTTGAGTCTCCTAAAATAGATGATCCTTAGTAGGGTGGTTCTTGTATTCCCCAAGCCTCTAGAGTGCATAGACTCTTTACTTACAAAGTCTCAACCTCTCTGGTCTTTAATGGGATGAGTCCAATGTGGTGCTCAATTCCTGATAGATATCCTCACAGGGAATGCTTGAACCTCTCAAGCCTAGTTCTATCTACTCGATGTTTCCTTAACTCTGCAGGTCAGCTTGACTCTCTTTTTTCTGCTTCTTGCTTCACTGCCTCTTTCTCGCTTGTCTCTGTTCTCCTCCTTCATTATGTTCTCTGTCTCTTTAGGGATTAAAGCCAATTTTTCTCATCATTGTTTGCTTCCTCTTCTGCCCCTTCGGATCGCCTGCTACTATTCGCTTGGAGTTCCCTACCTTTGCGTCATCACTAACGTCTCACAGGGAAGTGGCCACTTTTCCTCTCACGAACTGCACCAGCTCTTCCTCAATGGTTCAGTATTTCAGTTACGCCATGCAATGATTCATCTGCCAACCCAGCGGTCAAAGTGGACTTCAAACTTTATGTGTTGTAGCTTATTTTCCCTTCAGATCTGGTTTCTCATCGGGCACAATCTCCGTCGTCAGATCTGGAGCCCCTATATCCTACGGCATTTGCTCTTATCGCGCGATTGCCCACGATGAGAGGTGGTTTTCTCTCTCATCCACCGGACATGTGTCATGCAATGTATGGAATTTCTCATTCTCCTCCCAAATCCACTTATCGCCCAACATGCCTCCGATATTCTGTCGGTTTTGGAGCACGGGGCCCGCCATTTGCTTTAGCGATTTCCCTACGGTTTCCTGGCTTCCCATGTGACCGAGCGCTTTAGGGCTTTTCCTTCTCGTGCGGTTTTTCCCATCTTAGCATGATTAGTGCTAATCGCGCATCAGAAACAGCCTCTGTTTTCTGATCTGGACTTCCTAACTGCTAGTTTGTGTCTTGCGCAGTCTCCATGGGCCTTGGTCAGTGTGCTTTGACTGAGGTCCTCGTCATTCCTTGCTGGCTACAAACTACCACTGTCCAGAGGTCTTCCTGATAGCTCTTTATTCTTAATTTTTGAAGTCTGTCATGATTTGATACAGTCAGAGCATTTTGATAACTTTCATGGATCCAATTTGGATCAGATTCCTCCCAAGATTGCTCTTCTAAACTCGTTATCTCTCTAATAGTTTTGTCCATAGGTAGGACTTGATTGAGTTTATCGAAAGAAGGAGTAGTTATGGGAGGGGCAGTGGTACCATTGGCCGAAACCAAAGTGACCGGAGATGCGGATGTAGATTGAATGGCTTGGTAGGCCAATTCAGTTGGTGACAACGGCATTTTGTAGGATCCATGGATCGTTCTATTCATGAGGAATAGATGAAATCATATTGACCATTTTTTAAACCTTCTATGGCTGGAGAGGAAAAGAAACCATGAGGGAAGAAGCCTTCAGTAGACCGGTACCTAAACTGACATAGCAGTCAATTCCACCTCCGACTATGTGTACGGAGCCACTTGGTAATGGTGAATAATCAGGGGTGCAAAAAGACAACTGATCCACCGTAATATCCTTTCCATCCAATGGAAATTGGATGATACGAAAGACAGTAGATACGATGTCCATCATGTCATATGTCCAACTGCGACCGAGCAAGAGATTATAGTCGATTTTTTTGTCTACAACTTCTATGTCCATCGTTACAGCTTTCCCATACAAAGTGATGTGAAAATTGGCTAGGTATCCTTTTGGGATAAAGGTGTGGCCATCGAAAGCTTTAAGGGAGTTCAATGACAGGGACAGCAGAGGGAACTAGGGCGAGCCAACATGAAGCCGACATGACATAGGTCAAAACATCTTCGTCGATGACAGTTCTGTGTATACCTTTACCTTTCGAAGTTATATGCACCTAGAATGCAAGCTGGTAAGAAATGGGAGGTTTACACTCGTCCATGTCAACAATAACAAGCATGGAATCCATTGGGTCAATAACTCCAATAGATGAAAGCAAATATTTCCATTTCGTTGGGCATGTTTGTAACACTTCGACCACCGACATAGTCGACAGCGCTTGCGCCAAATCCTCTACAATGTTGTAGTGTTGGGCGGCACGTGTAGATGTATTGTGTTGTGCATCGAAGTGCCCATTTTGGGGGTCGAATGAAAAATTCCTCAACCAGCCTTCCGATATGAAAATCGTTGGGAAGCGGTGGGTTTTGACCTGAGAATGGTTCTACTGCAGGAGCGACAGGAGCTCCATAAGATTTGGCTCTTGTGGCGAGTTCTACCATTTCAAATGTGAAAATGGTAGAAGATCCTTCACTAGCTAAATGATGTTGCAAACCATCGTTGCCCCCTTGCAAGGGTTGTTATTGGTTTGCAATAAGTTTTTGTTGCTACCGAGCAAGGAAATTATTTTTGAGGATAGCGGAGGTCTGTTCAGTATCCTTTCTAGCAATGTATTATGTGCGTACCTGAAGATGCAGTCAGCAATAGGTCATGTGGTCTTCAGCACAGATTTTGCAAGGAAATGTGGCAGGTTTATTCTTTCCATCGTTAGTAGGTGTAGTGCCTTCTTTTTTCAGTTTGGCTGTGTTAACGCTCAGGTTGTCCCTTGGCTCCTTAAGGGATACGGCCGAGGTAACCACAGACCAAGCTTTGGACTGCCAGTCCTAGCCTACCAGCAGTCAGAGAGGGCTCTCTCTTCGGGTTTTAGCTTTGTTTAGGAAATGATTTCAGGCTAGTTATTATGCACATGGATTTTTGTTTGAGTTTGGCGGGATGGTTGATCTATTCAGGCAGAGTTGGCATGCGAAGCGTAAGAGGTTTAGAACATTGGGCATGGAGTCAAGGATGTGGACTGAAAGATGTGTTTTCTTTGGCAAAGAAGGGACTACAGAGCAAGATAGCTACACAAGGAATAATATCAGGTTTGAATGAGGATGAAACGGATGTCAGGGAATGAAAGACAGCTAAGTAGTTTTCATTCATGCTAACAGAGGGAACGTGACTGAATATTCTATAGGAGCAATTAAGAAATTCCTTCAACAATATTCATATACGAAGGAAACTAGTGCAAATATGAGCCTAAGAGGAATTCATATTTATAGGCTAATTTAGAAGGAAAACATAGAGAAAAAATAGGAATTGAGGGCAGAGCACGGCTAAGTGACATCTGAACTATTCTTTCTTCCTGCAAGTTTAGATCATGACACAGATACGATATAGCAAACATAGCAACTGTAGAAAGAGATGAGGAAAACTTATTAGTCCATGAAGAAGCACGAGAATTCTGTAATCTTATTCTTCAGCCATCGAATCCACATTTAGACAGTCCAAACACAAATGTTCCAGCAAGCTCTGTTTATTAAATCTCTTAGAGCGTACACAGCAAGTCTCAAAATGAGATTATCGATCGAAACACCTCTCACCCTTTGAACAACGGACAGCATTGCTTAAATAGGCAATATTTACATGCTGGCCCTTGAGTCGTTGTCAAGTTAAAAGAACATCACTAAAAACATATCTAACAAAACAGATCCCAAAGATATCTGTAGCAATAAATTTTTTAAATGCTAAGTTGTGCTGGTAATGAATGCATAAAATATCTAAAACAGGTGTTCTGGGGCAGCTGGCAACTGAAGTTATACAAGTGAAGGTTGCGTATGAGAGAGCAGCCTCAAAATGGTTGAACGGTGGTCCTGGAGCTGTGCGCTGGCCTCATGGCCATAACTCTGTAATTACTGCACATGGAATCCTTTGTCGGTGTTGTTTAGGCGGTTCCATAAAATAATCTTCGCTTTTTAGATTGTGGCAGTCGCTATCCCTTCAGTAAGTTGAGTTGCCCCTTCACATCCAGAATGATATGATCCTCACTCTGCGTGGATGATTGATACAAGCCCACACTGAAATCTGTGATTTCTGCTCTCGTGCTGCTGCTTCTGAGCGCATTTTCAAATGGCCTCTCTCAGATTCACTTAAGGGTGCGTTGCATATTTAATTTCCGCCAAACTGAGCCAGATCCAACAAGTACACCATTGCCATCCTCACCACTTTGTCGTTCTTCATATATATCACCCAACTCTCCTTGCTCTGGCACCATCATATTGGCCATAAGGGAACAGGAAATTACAGTTTTGCCACATACGTGTGAATACAAATTTAAACATTACTGGAACAATCGCAATTCAGTCAAATAACCTGTGGCCAAAATAACTGAACTCTTAGTATTCACAAAACCCGCCGATGAATCACCATATAAACCATATTTCAGGTTTCAACAGAGTGACCACTTCTTTGTCGCAATCCCTCCAAATCACTGGATCCCCTCATGCGTACTTTCTGTCGTTAATATCAATCTCCTCTGATTCTGCATTTAGAGACTTGAATAAATACCAGCTGGACAGTGCATAACAGGGTTTATCACATTATCCTCTTACAAAATAAGAGGAATATTGTAAACTGCAAATACTGACATGAATTCTAATGGCGGCATAGCCTCATCAAAAATGTCCCCTCGGGGTGTACCCACTGTGTATAAACCAATGCACATTATTTCAAGTCAAAATTATTTATAAAACTGTGGATAAAAAAATCATTCTATCCAACAAGATTCCTGCATAATTCAATGACACAGCTACTCTACTTTTGATTGCCAACCAACTACCTCATAACATAAGGAAGAATGCCCGCATGGTTGAAGTATTCCAATTCAACCTGTGTATCAAACCTTGCAACACAAGTGAATGATTTTCCAGTGTCTGTTGTAACAGTAATGTCTTGACCCAGCTTCAGTTGAGTGATATCATTAGGAATATCTATTGTGTATCTCTCATGCCCTGTCAGGCCAAGCGACTCAGCATCCTCACCAGATTTGAAACACAATGGAATACTACCCATGCCAACCAAATTGCTGTGATGAATACGCTCAAAACGTTTTTGAAATAACAGCTTTCACACCCTGCAACATTGGACCCTTTGCAGCCCAATCCCGAGAACTTCCACTACCATATTCAGATCCAGCAAGAACAATTGTATCATGCCCTGCACTTTTGTACCTCATAGCTGCATCATACACAGATAAATTCTCTCCAGTGGGGATATGTATGGTTTTTGGCCCAACTTCACCATTCAAGAGCTTATTCACCAAGCGGATATTTGCAAATGTTCCTCTAACATGAATTTAACATTTCTCATATTGCCATGCACTGTGTTATGCGAAGCAGGGTGATCGATCGAAAGTCGACAAAAATAGCCACAAGAATGACATCTTGTCTCACAGTAATGTACAACATCTTCATTAGTTGTATGAACATGGGGTCCTTCATGGCTCCTCTTGAAGGCTGGTACTGGGACACAATAATTCTTTCGTAGACCGTTCTGCTCTGATACATGCTCATACTCAAAAGATCCTCTGCGCCCTTGGAACTGCCTTGTTTGGCGAACTAACTCCGTAAAAAACTCACATATTCCAAGCACCCCGCATTTTTCAGGGCACACGTGCTCATTCCCACATAAATGTTCGGCATCGCGGTTGAGGTCATAAAAATGGTCTTTGTAACCATACCTTGTAATACAGTGAAACATGTTTGTAGTTTCTTTGGACAGACTCGTTTGAATAGAAAGCGCTCACCTTGTGTCACAACAGGAATTGGAACATACTTGATACATACAAATTTTATGGTGGAATGAATAGCTGGGAGACTTGTTACAAAATTCCAAAATATTGTTGGAACTCCATGAACGAGTTCATTATAGACCAACCCAATTCCAGGAACTCTTACTGTGCCAAGATTTGAACCCGGCTCTAGCATCAAATCCATTGAGATTTTCATCTTATCTCCATTTAAGAAGTCATGTTCCATATCATCATGCTGAAGCCACCATCCAAAATGAAATTCTCAACCGTGTCATCGCCTTGTTGAGAGTCTCTGTCCTCTTTGGCTATTTGCAGTAACCCTGGATGATTCCAGATCTTGGCTAAAGAATGATATGCATTGAAGAAGCATTTCTTATGTGCCACTTTTACACACGCATTCTTTTCATTCTTCATAAAGGTAGAACTTGATGGATCCAAGTTCTCATAATTTCTGTTGTAGCTAAGGCTATCTTGCTAATTTGCCACATTAGCACATTTTCCTACAGCAGAGCATAAGACCACCAAATCTTTTTTGGAAGAATATTAAAACCTTGGCCGCTTTAAAATTTAGTGCTCTATTTCTCCATAGTGCGCTCTGTCACGTACAAATGCGATAACCAGCCATGATATGATAGCTGCTTTACCAACATCAAAACAAAGAATGAATATGCAAATAGGAAACAATAGTGCATTAAATATGTTGTCAGCTCTTGTACATTTAACCTCCAATGGTGCCATTGTATTTGCAAAATATGATGTTCACTTCTCAGGTTTTGTAATGATGCCACCACCCCTTCTATGGACTGTAGCTGTATATTTTCTTCTTTTTCTTTCTAAGATCTCCTCAGACAGTTTCCACTGCTGTTGGAAAGAGGAATATTCTCTTCCCACATTCCAAGATTCAAATATACTGTCTATTTTTTGCTCCAGAGAAAACCCATTGGCCTTCATTTCTCGATAACATTTGCAAGCCTCTTCTGGTTTTCCATTCAGAAGGAACCCATTCAACAAAAAGGGAATGAATGCTGGAATTGGCAGTGAAGCAATGCTTCTCCATATCATTCCACAACTTAAAGGCACTCTGATAATCGCTCCAACTACAACACCTAAATAATGCATAATAGATTTCGATAGTTGGCACAAATCCCTCCATAATCATCTCGTCCAGATACCTGTAAGCCTCTTCTGGGTTCCACGTCCTACAAAGGAGATAAAAGGTAGGTGTACGTAATGGCATTTGGATGGAAACCCATTTCTCGAATCCTGTTAAAGAGGTTTAATGCTTCTTTCATACATCTTTCTTTAGACAGAACATAAATTACAGCATTATAGACCTTAAGATTTGGAGTAGAACCTTTCTTTTTCATCTCATCATAGAGTCTGACAACATCATAAAACTTGCCTGCCCTGGAGTAACAACAGATGACAGTGGTGTAAGAAGATGCATCAAGGGTGATGCATAGGTTAGACATTTCTTCCCACAGCCTCTTAACCTGATACACATCAACAAAAATGTTACACCAACCATAAAGGATAACATTGAAGCTCTTTGTTTCCAGTGGATAACACTTCTTGTTAAAGTGAATCAACTCCTCTGCCTCTTCAACAAACATGTTTCTGCAGAGTGCACGGAGAAGGCAAAGAAATCATCATAGTTTGCAACAAGTTTGCACTTATCCATGGCATGGAATGTCCTTATGGCTCTCTGAGCATCATGAGCAGCAGCATAACTTTTTACCATTATCATCAGAGTTTGGCGAGTCACCATGGCATTCTCATGCATTTTTCTGATTAAACCCCAGCCTTTATCAAACTTTCCGTGCACACCCAATATAGAGATAATGGTATGGTACGCACTGACTGTGTGGCTGTATTCTGGTTGTGAACCTGCCCATTGAAAAACTCTGAAAGCAGCCTTCCCATCATACTGAAGTTTATGGAGAAGTTTCTGCACCAAATTTGGCGAGGGAATGAATCCACAATCATCAAGTGCTGCCCTGGCTTCTTCAATGGGGAGGTTATGGAGATCCTTGGTAATGAATAGCACCTTGTTAAACCGCTACCTTCATTCATGACTTCTGGGTCTTCATCACTCTTGTAAATATGTTCATCTGATGAATACCCACCGGATAGATCTCTTTCTTCTGCATCCCCATGTAATGTAAATCCTGTATCTGAGGAAACCCATCTGTGGTTATAGTGGGCATTTGTGATGGATGGAATACTGTGTGTTAGGTTCGTATGAAGTGAAAATTAGGGATTTAAGTAGTCAGATGAGATTATATGGGATTGAAAGGCAGGTGGAATGAATGATGTGAATCTGGAAACGGTTGAGATGAAATGATTGAAAGGTCTCTTGGAAAAATGAAGTGCCATCCATCGAAATATGTAAATCAAATCATCTCGGAAATTTCCTGTTATCGCTCAGGTGCCATTATAGCAGTCATAACAGCATGTCCATCCCTGTCTAGCTCTGCAATCTTTGATCTATTAGAAGATGATGCTGACGCCCAACTAGCAAGTGCCCATGCTGCCAATGGCACTATAACATGTCTACTTTGCAAGTCATCCCAGAGTCCAGGATATTCAAAGTTTTCATTTGAAGCAACTTGCCTTTTAGCATTCATAGTATTTTGTGGATGCAGCCTTATTAAGGCCAATGAGATCAGTCAATAGTAGTGTTAGCCATGTTTGAGAAATGTTTAATAGTGTCTGGTCCATGGTCCTCAAGAATATATGCAATGACTTTTGTGCCTGAGGATTTTGTGCCCTCTTTGCCTCAGTAGCAAATATGGAACATTGCTGCAAGCAAAGCATGACATATTTGGCCTGTAAATACGTTGATCACGAAAGGTGAATACCTGCTATGAGTAGGAGGCTAACAGTGGCTCCACTTGGGGATGGCTTTTCCTCGCGAAAAGTCAAGAACAGCAGGTCAGAATGCCTTAGTCTTTAATTGATGTTGTTCTCTGCAAAATTCCCTTTGCCAGATGCCTTATTAATCCTACCTACCTATCCTAACTAGCACTTACTTTGCTATCAGGTGAAATCAAATAACCAGTGCAGCCACTTAAGCAACTGAAAAAAGAGATGAACTGGCTCACTAACTGTTAATGAACTTGGAAGCACTATTCGGTCATGTGTCCCCATGATCAAAATTGTGGTATAGAAAGGCCGCTGCTGATGTATTTGGTCCTCACGGAGAAAGCATGCTAAAGAACTTGAGTTAAGAAGCAGTTCCATGTAGTCTGCTATAGGATCAATAAAAACATCATGTGGGATAGCTTCTTCTGGGCCTTCTTGGTCGGATGGAACAGTTGCATCTTTGGTAATAAGCCCTGCAACTAAATCTTCAGTCTTTGCCTTAGAAACATAATTATCCTCAATATGTAAGTCAGAAGGTAGTACTATTTCCTCATAACTTGGGGAAGGAAGATTTTGAAAAAATTCTTCAGGATCGCGAAAATGATATGACTGGATTTGAGATTGCAAGAATTCAATTTCATTTTCATATCTTTCAACAACTAAATCAAAAAAAAGGTTATGCAAGCCTCCTGCTGTTTTTAACAACATCAATCTGAAAAATTATTCATCAAGCTCAAATTCTGATAAACTCTCCCTGAATACATCTAAAGCTTTATCAAATGAAAGATCTTCCACGAACCCGGTCATCCTGTCTTACTGATAATGCTTTGGAATATGGACTATTTGGTTGTAGAATTGGTTCGTTCCTCAGTGGATTCTTGAAGAAATGAAGTGGAGTCGCAGGGGGTGCTTTTACTTGGATGCCTATCTCTGTCCACCATCGAAGATCAGAACTAAAAATGAAAAAGCTCTGAAGAAAAGGAGCACTTTCTCCAGAAAGCGGGTTTACAGTGATGAACAAATATTCAGTCCCCAGCGGAGTCGCCATTATGTAAACTCAGGTTGTCCCTTGGCTCCTTAAGGGATACGGCCGAGGTAACCATAGACCAAGCTTTGGACTGCCGGTCCTAGCCTACCAGCAGTCAGAGAGGGCTCTCTCTTCGGTTTTTAGCTTTGTTTAGGAAATGATTTCAGGCTAGTTATTATGCACATGGATTTTTGTTTGAGTTTGGCGGGATGGTTGATCTATTCAGGCAGAGTTGGCATGCGAAGCGTAAGAGGTTTAGAACATTGGGCATAGAGTCAAGGATGTGGACTGAAAGATGTGTTTTCTTTGGCAAAGAAGGGACTACAGAGCAGGATAGCTACACAAGGAATAATATCAGGTTTGAATGAGGATGAAACGGATGTCAGGGAATGAAAGACAGCTAAGTAGTTTTCATTCATGCTAACAGAGGGAACGTGACTAAATATTCTATAGGAGCAATAAAGAAATTCCTACAACAATATTCATATACAGAGGAAACTAGTGCAAATATGAGCCTAAGAGGAATTCATATTTATAGGCTAATTTAGAAGGAAAACATAGAGAAAAAACAGGAATTGAGGGCAGAGCACAGCTAAGTGACATCTGAACTATTCTTTCTTCCTGCAAGTTTAGATCATGACACAGATACGATATAGCAAACATAGCAACTGTAGAAAGAGATGAGGAAAACTTATTAGTCCATGAAGAAGCACGAGAATTCTGTAATCTTATTCTTCAGCCATCGAATCCACATTTAGATAGTCCAAACACAAATGTTCCAGCAAGCTCTGTTTATTAAATCTCTTAGAGCGTACACAGCAAGTCTCAAAATGAGATTATCGATCAAAACACCTCTCACCCTTTGAACAACGGACATCGTTGTTTAAATAGGCAATATTTACATGCTGGCCCTTGAGCCATTGTCAAGCTAAAAGAACATCACTAAAAACATATCTAACAAAACAGATCCCAAAGATATTTGTAGCAATAAAGTTTTTAAATGCTAAGTTGTGCTGGTAATGAATGCATAAAATATCTAAAACAGGTGTTCTGGGGCAGCTGGCAACTAAAGTTATGCAAGTGAAGGTTGTGTATGAGAGATCAGCCTCAAAATGGTTGAACAGTGGTCCTGGAGCTGTGCGCTGGCCTCATGGCCATAACTCTGTAATTACTGCACATGGAATCCTTTGTCGGTGTTGTTTAGGCGGTTCCATAAAATAATCTTCGCTTTTTAGATTGTGGCGGTGGCTGTCCCTTCAGTAAGTTGAGTTGCCCCTTCACATCCAGAATGATATGATCCTCACTCTACGTGGATGATTGATACAAGCCCACACTGAAATATGCGATTTCTGCTCTCGTGCTGCTGCTTCTGAGCGCATTTTCAAATGGCCTCTCTCAGATTCACTTAAGGGTGCGTTGCATATTTAATTTGCGCCAAACTAAGCCAGATCCAACAAGTACACCATTGCCATCCTCACCACTTTGTCGTTCTTCATATATATCACCCAACTCTCCTTGCTCTGGCGCCATCATATTGGCCATAAGGGAACAGGAAATTACAGTTTTGCCACATACGTGTGAATACCAATTTAAACATTACTGGAACAATCGCAATTCAGTCAAATAACCTGTGGCAAAAATAACTGAACTCTTAGTATTCACAAAACCCGTCAATGAATCACCATATAAACCATATTTCAGGTTTCAACAGAGTGACCACTTCTTTGTCGCAATCCCTCCAAATCACTGGATCCCCTCATGCGTACTTGCTATCGTTAATATCAATCTCCTCTGATTTTGCATTTGGAGACTTGAATAAATACCAACTGGACAGTGCATAACAGGGTTTATCACATTATCCTCTTACAAAATAAGAGGAATATTGTAAACTGCAAATACTGACATGAATTCTAATGGCGGCATAGCCTCATCAAAAATGTCCCCTCGGGGTGTACCCACTGTGTATAAACCTATGCACATTATTTCAAGTCAAAATTATTTATAAAACTGTGGATAAAAAAATCATTCTATCCAACAGGATTCCTGCATAATTCAATGACACAGCTACTCTACTTTTGATTGCCAACCAGCTACCTCATAACGTAAGGAAGAATGCCTGCATGGTTGAAGTATTCCAATTCAACCTGTGTATCAAACCTTGCAACACAAGTGAATGATTTTACAGTGTCTGTTGTAACAGTAATGCTTTGACCCGGCTTCAGTTGAGTGATATCATTAGGAATATCTATTGTGTATCTCTCATGCCCTGTTAGGCCAAGCGACTCAGCATCCTCACCAGATTTGAAACACAATGGAATAATACCCATGCCAACCAAATTGCTGCGTTGAATACGCTCAAAAAAATTTTGAAATAACAGCTTTCACACCCTGCAACATTGGACCCTTTGCAGCCCAATCCCGAGAACTTCCACTACCATATTCAGATCCAGCAAGAACAATTGTATCATGCCCTGCACTTTTGTACCTCATAGCTGCATCATACACAGATAACTTCTCTCCGGTGGGGATATGTATGGTTTTTGGCCCAACTTCACCATTCAAGAGCTTATTCACCAAGCGGATATTTGCAAATGTTCGTCTAACATGAATTTAACATTTCTCATATTGTCATGCACTGTGTTATGCGAAGCAGTGTGATCGATCGGAAGTCGGCAAAAATAGCCACAAGAATGACATCTTGTCTCACAGTAATGTACAGCATCTTCATTAGTTGTATGAACATGGGGTCCTTCATGGCTCCTCTTGAAGGCTAGTACTGGGACACAAAAACTCTTTCGTAGACCGTTCTACTCTGATACATGCTCATACTCAAAAGATCCTCTGCGCCCTTGGAACTGCCTTGTTTGGCGAACTAACTCCGTAAAAATCTCACATATTCCAGGCACCCTGCATTTTTCAGGGCACACGTGCTCATTCCCACATAAATGTTCAGCATCGTGTTTGGTCAATTTAGTGTTGTCTAAATTGCTATCATAAATTGTCAACCCGGGGCTCGTAAGCTGATGAAGTGAAGTGTACAATATATACTTAAGTAGCCTTTCCTAGTTCTTTTTGTCGTTTTTAGTTTATCTCTAAATTATATCCCTAATATGATGTGATGAATTTATAAACAAGTGAGTGAATGTGTGTGTATGTGATGATTTCTAAATGCTTCTTAAATTTTAAAGAGAAAACTTGAATAATGACTTGAAATGAAACTAAAGCATCAAATGAAAGCAAAGCATTAAACGAAAGACTAATGGCACTAGTCCAATACCCTTACTTCTGTTAGAAATGGAAATGATATTTAAATTAACTCTGCTGAAAGCAAAAGCACTACTCTAGGAATCCAAAATTTAAATGACAAATCACACTACATATTCTTCCTTAACCTTCTGCCTTTAGCTGAATTCATCATGTGAAAAAGAAGAGTTAGGAGTGAATTGGTAATATGAGTCTAAAAACTAAATAAATCAAGTTGTAGTTAGATAATATTTTGGTCCCATAAAGATTATTGCATTATGATAATCAGAACCATTAAGAGATTAGCATCTTGATAAAATTTTGATAAATTAAACCAAATAAAGAAACTAGCTAATCAAGTAACTAATGGAAATCACAGCAAAAAGTCAGCAGTTGAGGTAAGACACTTCAGATGCCACTATTGTTAAAAAGAAGTAAAAGCACACTGTCCCGGGCTCCTAATCAAAGCTGTAAAAACACACTGATCAATCATGAAGATTAAAGAAATACAAAACATCATAATTCAAAACTGTACATTAATATACATGATCAAGTAAAGAAAAAGAAATGCAGAAAAGGAAATTCAAAGGCTACTGTACAATGGTTGTAGCAGACAGGGGCCCTCCATCCACTTCAACCAATTAAAAGATCAGCTACACGGAGAGAAACAGAACTGTCTTCTTCAAATTAAATCAACTCATAATAAACACAGTGGGAAGTGTAAAACGCTTTATAAAAAGGTCTTCAAAACAGAGTTTATAACAGCAAAGTATTAAACCACATTAGACTAACTATTCAGCGTATGAAAACGCTTTATTTATAGCAAAAACATCAACTGTCTTATGCATAAATGAAGCTAACTAACAGCTAGGAAAAGGACACGTCCAGCAGCACTGAGCTCGGATCTAGGGAACGGTCATCATGTCTAATAAATCTGGTGTTGTATTATGGTCCCCTACAATCGTCGTGGCTAACGGAGAAGCCGGCTGTGACTTACATGCTCCAACCGAACACACAGAGCCATGCCACCGTTTGCAACCTTGCTGTTTGACCCAAGCTACCTCCGCGTTGACCAGGGGTGTCGTTGGCCAATTTGGCTGAACCGATAGCACACATACCATGTACACAGTCATACAAACTTTCCCATGTGGCTCGTTTCTCTAGAAGACACCTGGATCATATCAAACAAGAAAATAGCTGCGGAATCTAGGATCAGCTGCAGAATCAGTGCTCAGCTGCGGAAACCTGTAACAGCTGCGGAATTGTTGTATTTGAACCAAAAATCTAAACCAACAGTCAACCATTAGCACAGTTAGCAAATCATGTTAAAAAGTCCTATAATGCAATGAATTGAACAAGTTGATGAAGGAAATGATGACAAAAGAAGGAG
>APFE030401908.1:245900-275286 GCA_000404065.3 Pinus taeda | reverse complement strand
TGCGAAGAAAAGAGACCGAGAACACAGAATGACAATGACTTTATTATTCAGAGATAAATGTTCACTTGCCTCTTCGAGGGGGCAACCTCCAATAGAGCAGAGCTCGATTACAAAAATAAGACACGATGCCCTTGCAGGGAGTTACTATCCTTTATATATGACTCCTACAAGTAATACCACGGGTCAATACCGCTTGTTACTAATACCATCTATCTAATACTATGACCCATTTGCAACTAACTGTGGTTCCTTTATTAATTGCAGATTAACCACTTACAATTATTAATATGGGCTTTATTGACTCTTAACTATGACGTGGTCCCATTACATAGATAAGGGGGTTAGGGTGGGACCCTAACAAATTAGCTTTGTTTCTATGAATTTTCATTTTCCATTATCTAACAGAGCATTGCAGTACATGATTTTAAATCAAATTTTCAAAGAGATAAGTTTAAACATTCCATTTTTGGGATTTGTAATTGCAACTATTACTAGAATCCAGCCATGTAATTGTTGGTGAAATTGCAACCTTTTCTTGTTGGAATTGCATTTTTAAATGTATAAATGGGTTCAATTTTATGAAAAATCCCCTTAAACCTAGATTGTGAAATCTTAATCATTAATATTTACAATTCCAACAATTCTTCTAAAATTTCACCAAATTTTGAGAAAACTGATTGGAGCAAATGTTCCTAGAAAAAATTAAAAATAATAATGTTTACTACACTTCTTTTCAAACATTTAACAACAATATTCCCTGTTGAATTTTGTCATGCAAGCATCCCCCTTACATTTTATGGATTGAATGAAGTGGTTAGGTCGTATCCTTTCAGGTTCTAACATAGTTGATTTCTATAAATGCATATTGTTAAATGCTTAAGGTCCAAATCACATGTCATTAAAATTAGGTTTTGTGTTATTGCACCTCTACCACTCTATATAGGAAAGATGTTGTAACATCATGTTCTGTCTTGTTTATGTTGTAATGTCATGTTCTGTCTTGTTTTCCTTTGCCACCCATTATTATTGGAATTGTAGTCTTATTGGATTAAATCAAATATCCCCATCTATCCATATAGTTGCAATCCATTTCTCTAGAACCCAAGTGGATAGCATATTTCCATTAAATTACCAATGAAATTGAAGATGGACACATATATCTTGACAGGCAATTTTCCCGTTTCATCCTCTGAACTTTGAATTTAAAAAAGAAAATAATTCTTGAACGAATCTAGCAACTTTGGGTAGTGTTCATGTGACATACCTAGTTCCGCTTGTTTTCTTTTGATTGGAATTATTGTTAGAAAATTATATATTACAGAGCAATGGAACACATAAAATATTGCAGAAATATAAACACAGAAAACACATAAAACAAGAGAGACACAGATATACGTGGTTCACCCAGTTTGGGCTATGTCCATGGAGAAAACAACCAGTCCTTTCTTTTTATATTATCCAACAAACTAAGGAGATACAACCTACAGCAGATCCGCTGTAACACCTTCTTCGCTCTCAATCTCCTCTCTCTTCCTCACTCAGAATATATATATATATATATATATATATATATATATATATATATATATATATATATACGCAATACAATTCCCTCATATATAGTGAGGGGTTGCCTTCTAGGGCAAAAAACCATAAATTAAACATAACTTCTACCGTTAGATCATCCGCCTAATGAACAACCTAGATTGACTAGAAATTACTAGACTTTTACAAGGCAAAGTTACATCTATTTTTAGCTCCGGGGGTGTTGCCCCCAAACCCCAGCCAGGGGGGATTAGCCCCCTTGTACCCCCGTGGGGGGGACAAGTCCCCCTCGCACCCCCTCGCGTGGAGGGGTTTATAGTCTTCCTGGGGTATACATCCGGTTGAAACCTTTGAATACAGAAGATAATTGGGCTCCACACCCAACATTTATAAGGGTGATACAATTCCATGCAATAGTCATTGGTCCATTGCTCCTGGCTTCAACTTCCCCCTGTTGGGTAGGAGGAGAGGGTTTTGTTGTGGACCTCACACCTCTAACATGCACTGTGGTATTCATCATACACTCCATACTAATGAAGGAGGAGTCAACAAATATGTCTACTCAATCACAATATTTGTGTCCATAATGCCTTTCTCAATCTATTATTCTCACTTCTCTAATGCTTAATGGATTTGAAGTTTTGGATTTTCCAATATTTAATACTGACCAATTTATACAAGTTTGGAAGTAGAGATTTCCTTGTGAAAGTGGCAGTGAAATGTTTTAGGGACTATCAACATAATATGGAAAAATTCATTTTACGTGACAGATGATGCCTGGTAATTTGAAACTACAAGAAGATGTTTTTTTTTTTTGAAGAGATTTTTTTTTCTTAAATAGTATTTTCAACCAACATTTTTATTAAATTTGAGAGAGATCCATAATTCAATTAGAATTCACAAGTCCTAAAAAGAGAGAACATGTCATGATCCTCATGAATCATGCCACTAATTTGTAGTGTGCATTTAATCTTTTGGATGTTATTCGAAAAAGGAAATGAACATCGCCTAGTTGTTTAAATGAGCAATCACAATTCTTCAATTCCATTCTCGTCCCATGATCAATTTGGGATGAAAGTTGAAACCAAGCTAGTTGCCACTAGAATCAGGAGTACTATACATAAGACATTACCTACCAATGAAACACACACGCAGACCTATATAATATTTTCCAGATAGAAGAGATAAGAGGGGAGGGTTTGGGCTTCAAAATTGGACATCATTACCAATCTTAGGAATAAAGAGATGAACAAAAGAAGTATAATGAGACAAAAATACAACTCTACTATGATGCATTTGGCAAATCCCATATATGAACAAGTTTTGTATTTACTTATTTGCATCGAGGGAAATCTCAAAGAACTCAGAATCACCCTCAGAATGCGGGCGTTTCATCTACACATCTTGTGTATTTGAAGAGTCAACATTTTCTAGCCATTGTGAATCAAGTTTACCCATCGAGAAAATATCGCCACTATCTTCGTATAAGACACTTGGTGCTTTTTGAGGACTAGGAAAAAGTGGCCTCTTGAAGCATGGACCAACGACCCTTTGATCATTGGCTGGAGTATACTCAAATGCACTCTGGCCCAGATTTACCAACATGGTCACTTCATAGTTGGCTGCAATTATTGGGTACAGAGGATTACTAAACTCATCTAATTTGCACGTCAGAGAGTAAACCTGCTTGCCATTTAATGTATAATAAACTCTTTTGTTTTGGGGATCAAAGCCATATCCAATGACAATGTTCACATCACCCGAAGCTCTTTTCATAGAAGATAAATTATGCTGCTCTGTCTCATGATCTGCATGAGCCATCCTTGCATCAACACCCAAATTTTATTTCAATCCAAATTCCAACCTTCATGTGAATATGGAATTGCAAAACAAATGCAACATTCATTTCATAGTTGGAGATATAAAGAACGTGTTAATCATTATTAACGGATAAGGTATTGATTATGAAATATGCATATCGTCTTCAAAGGAACTCATGAAAAATAGCAACGAGCATGCATTCTTCAAAGCGTTGGCTAATGCAAACCCAATATATTGATTTTGGCTTTTTGCAAATTGTAGAAATTTAATCCTATTTCTCTGTAGCTAACATGATAATTACATAAGGACAATCAACCATTGGGATTAATATCATCATATACAAAAGGTCATTCTTTATCCAGGAGGGGGTGGATGCTTATAACTTCAGGGCTAAAGGGATAGGTTGACAAAACCTAAACTAGAAAATCCTTGCTAAAAACCCAAACTAGAAAATTCTTTGAGCCAAAACAACATGCATCATTTACAATTGGGAAGAGTTGATGAAGGGAATATGCTAATTTCACAAGGTTTTGATCCATGGCCTATGTACTTTTACTCTATGGATAATAGCTAATCTTAATATTTAGTTGTAGGATAATAAAGGCATGGTTAATCTTGAGCACTATGCATTTTCGGTTTATATTATTTCTTAGTTAAAGCTGAAGTTTCTCCACTGGGGATGAATTATCACTTCAAGGTATGCCATTAGAGATGGACATTTTCAAGGATGTAATAGCTCACATGAAATTGTTGCTTATGATTTAAGACAATTGGATAGCATTTTGTTTACTAATTTTTATCTTCAATATTTTTTTCTATGTCACGACACTTCTCAAATTTATGACTTAAAACATTTTTTACAACATTTGATGCAATTGCTAATTTAATTATGATAAAATACATAAAAAAATATTAAAATACATTTAAAAATAATAATTATTTTATACTATTTAATAATAAAACTATTATAATTATTATAATTAGTGTAAAAGATAAATGAATAAAATTGATCTACAAAAACATATAATATCTAATATCTAATACTTCTTTATCAGGATGTGTAAGCTTAATTTAACGAATTACACAAAGTGTTAAGAACATAATAGATAAATTAAGTATTATATAAACCAATAAATTGATTATATGTAAAACAAAATGTGAGGGGGAGGGAGTTACGAATTGGATACTATCCAAGAAAGTCTTACGCAAAATTTAACTGTAATAGATAGAATAGAAAGTGTAAAAGTAGTATGTTTAGTAAGTGTTTGTGGAATAGTTTAGTTTTTTAGAGTGGAAATTAGATTTTTCCTTGATTAAAGTTGTAAATTAATATATGAAAAGTAATTAATCAGGAATTAAGGGTAAGGATTTACATAAATTTTTGCAGGTAATAACTACTAATAAATTTCTACATTTGCATTTTTACTCATAATTACCAAAGTGTTAAAGAATACATAAATAATGATGTATAGTAACTTCTTGGTGTATGGTGAGCATTGACCATATTATTTACTTGAGTATGAGTTATTTTAAAAAAATTTAATTTTGATTTTCTTATAAAGATTAACAATGAAAATTACTCCATAAATATATAAAATTCATGGCATAAATATTGCAACTGCATCCAAAATTTATGACAAAAAAATTGAGGCAGTGGCCAAAGGCTATGATAAGACCTTCAAGTTATGATCTAATAATTTTTTTCAAAAATAATTTTTGCAATAATATTTTTCAAAATTAAACAGTATAATTTAAAAAAAAAAAAATACTAAACTAATAATAATAAGACAAATCCATTCTTGAATGGTGACTTGCCCAAAACTAATAATCAATTAGTTTTGTGTTACATAGAGCTTTCAAATGATGCATCAATCACTCCCATCATAATTTTTATTTTTTAATGTTTTAATCACTTTTGAATCCATTACTTTTGTGTTACATAGAGCTTTCAAATGATGCATCAATCACTCCAATCATAATCTTTATTTTTTAATGTTTTAATCACTTTTGTGTTACATAGAAATGCAATCATAATCTTTATTTTAAAATGTTTTAATCATAATCTTAAAGTTTTGCTTTTTTCATTAATTTTTTAAAATTACAATTAAAATATTTTTAAAATTTTATATTAATATTTAAATTATGCTTTATAGTTTATGATAAAAGTTTTATCCTTTAAATTTTATAATTATGATCTGAAATTGTTATTATAATATAAATATATATATGAATATTCATGGTTAATAATATATTAAAAGTTTGAAATAAAGAATAAAAATATTTAATTTTTTTTTTATAATTTTAAATATTATTATGTCAAAATTTAAAGAGGAAAAGTGAAACTAAGATATTATAAGAGGTGAAATTCAAATTTAGAAAATGCATCTTCCTTTTATAGGATAATGTAAAAAAGAAAATAAAAATTGTTAAACTAAGAGAAAAATCTTATGGGCATTGGTCAATGACCAAAACTTTTTGGGATGAAAGACTAATTCATATTTGTGACACTAAAAAGATTAAAAAATTAAATCAATTTCTCTTAGACTAATTTTCAAAATATTTCTCACATTACTAATGTTTTTAAGCTTTTAACTTAACAAAATCATGGTAATCTTAGAACAACTTTTTAATGCTTTTAAAACATAAAGGTAAATTTATAAAAATTTAGAATAATATTTATGCCGTGAGGAGTTCCCCTCTGAAATGAACTCCCCTCTTGTCCACTTGTCATCACTCTACTCCATTAGATTATATGTTATATGTTGGAAGATCTTTAATCATTCGATCATGCTAAGATAGTTTGGAAAGAAGCTATTAGATTTTGGGGTTTAGTAGGGGAGTTGAGAGAACATTCGAAGCAGAGAGGAGGGAGTAGTAGGTTCCCATTCTTCTGAATTTGGGGTTGGCTATTGTGTCCTAGTCATGACAAGTTAGGAAGTATATATTCAGGTATATGCACTAAATTGAATTGTTTGCGATCATGGAATCAGGCATAGGGATACATTTTTAAGAGCCCCACACCATGTGTTCTGCAATCTCAAACTGGGCTTAATTTTTTTTCAACATTGTAACTTTCTGGGTGCATATCAGGTTGAATGAAGAGCATGTGGCTGCCACAGTGAACAAGGGCAGTGGATGTCTTCCACAACAACCTGCGATTTCTGGGAGGACTAGGTCCTATTGTTAAGAAATGCATGGCTGAGTTTGATTTCACAATGGCTGTCAATATTGGTGGATCATTTCTTAGTGTTGAACACGTAGCCTAGGCAATGAAGCCATTGAGGAAATGGTGCATCGTCTACAGGGGTAGCATGACAAGCACTGTGGGAGGGTTGGGTTAGATTTGTAACTTTGGCATCAATGGAGTTCCGAGGGTTTGGAGATCACAGTAACATGATTTGTCTCCACGATGTTTGCACACACCTGGTTCAAGCTATTCTTTTGCTTGAATATGAACCTGAATCCTTGGATCTGGCAGAAAAAGGGCAATGCGTTTTTACCTTCCTTAGTATGTTCTTTAAACACTCAGGATGTGGCTCAACCATATTTTTTTATTGTAACAGAGTATTCTAACGTTATTAGTGGACATTAGTTGATGGCAGATTATGGATTATGGTGATGAACCCCTATGATAATGATCGTTGGTACACCACTCATTCTCCTCTATCTTGATTTTAATTTGGGTTTAGTTTTAATTTTAGATTGGCAACCTGTAGGTGTATAGTTTTGATTTTGGTTTCCTTTGCATAGATTTGATTTATGCTTATCAAACTTTAGGGTCGAACATGTAGCCTAGGAGATGAATCCATTGAGGAAACAGTGCATTGTCCATAAGGGAAGCATGGCATGCATTGTGGGAGGGTTGGGTCCTCGTTCTTATACTATTAGTAAGACGACTTTAGTTAGCCTTGTAACGTTGGCATTAGTTGATTCCCAACATTTGGAAATCAGAGTAACATGATTTGTCTCCATGATGTTTGCACATACCTGGTTCAAGCTATTTTTTTCTTGACTATGAACTTGTATCCTTGGATCTGGAAGAAAAAGGGTAAAGAGTTTTTACCTCCCTTAGTATGTTCTTTAAACACTCAGGATGTGGCTCAACCATATTTTTTTATTGTAACAGAGTATTCTAATTTTATTAGTGGACATTCTTTGATGGTGGATTATGGGAATATAGTGAAGAACCCCTATGATAATGATCACTGGTACACCACTCATTCTCCTCTGTTTTGATTTCAATTTGGGTTTAGTTTTAATTTCATATTGGTAACCTGCAGGTGTATAGTTCTGATTTTGGTTTCCTTTGCATAGCTTTGATTTATGTTTTTCAAACTCTAGGTACTGGGTTTAGTTCTAAACTATTGATTTTAGTGTTTGATTCCCCTCTATTTTTTTTTCAAATTTTTATTTTAGGTTTCTAATTTTAATTTTGGTTTCCTTTGCATAAGTTTGATATCTACTTGTCAAACTCTATGTACTGGCTTCAATTTTTAACTTTTGACTTTAGTGTTTGAACCTATGCAAGTTGTAGATGCATATCAGATAGGCTATGGTTTTGATTTCATCTCAAATTGGGCTTAATTTTGTTTTCAACACTGCAAATTTATTGGTGCATATCAAATTGAATTTAGTTTTGATTTTAGGATCCCCACACACATGGATTTAGTTTTAATTTCACTTTCAGAAACTTTTGTATGCATTTGATTTCAAATTCGAAATATTTTAAATGGGTTTTGCTATTGTAGTAACCCACACCTTTTATGTAGCTACATATGATCAGGCTATAAGAAATATGCCAATAATCATTGGTGCAACAATTGGCATTGGAGATACTACAGGTCATGTCTTTGAAGCACATGGTTCCCAAGTCCTGATAGCAGATGTCCAAAGCATAAAGAATTTTATTGAGAAACTGGGCAATAGATTTAATTTCATCCACTATGATGTGAGGAATGAAGAGTATGTGGTTGCCACATTGGACAAGGGAAGTGGATGTCCTCCAAAACAACCTGGGCTTTTTGGGAGGATTAGGGCCTATTGTTAAGACATGCATGATTGAGTTTGATTTTACAATGGTCATCAATATTGGTGGATGATTTCTTAGTGTCGAACACGTAGCCTAGGTGATGAATCCATTGAGGAAACAATGCATCGTCTATAGGGGCAGTGTGTAGAAATTTTCACTGTAGATCACCTGATAATGCAATATACTAAAGAAAAATACTTGATCTACTTCTACAAACAAACTTGCAGAAGCTTAATCGATTTTGAGCAAGATCAAATAGAACACATATAATAGAGAATGAGAAATCAATCACACATGAACACAGAAGAATACTCTGGGGAAAGCCTCAGCTAAAAAATCCCGCTATTTGTATTATCATACAAGTGGAAATATCTCCGAATTACACAAAGCTTTAGCTCACAAGCTATCCATCTCTCAGTACAATCCCTCAATGCTACTCATAGACTGAATGGACACAACATATTCCTTCCTTCAGTCTTCCATGCCTCCTATTTCCTTGCATAGTTTCTCTTGGGTCCTTCGGCTGCCACCTGTGTGAATTCACCTCTCACACAACTCACCAAACTCAGAAATAACTGCGCAATCCTGAAGGAGATAATTCCTTCTGCATGAATGAGTTTCCTATATAGGAAAATTCCTCCAACTGATAGTACACTGTTCCTTCCTCTGATCTCAACTGGGTCTCTGACTGAACTGACATGCATGAGTTATTCATGAGAGAATATTCAGTTATCTGGAGAACACTAGTTACATGCATGCAAGCATTAACTAACTGAACTCACAATCAGTTCCACAAACTATTGGAACTAGTCTAACTGGACTCAACTTAGTTAACTGAGCTAACTAATTACAACTCAAAGTACAACTCATCCTAATCTCCTTAATTAAGAGATAACTTCCTCAATCAAAGGCATAACTGTTGCATGTCTTCACATAGACTTCATGTTTGATTTTCTCCAACTAGTTAATTCAAGACGAATTAATTAATTATTTTACAAACAACTGTTGAGCTCAAATTTGAATTTGAATTCTCAATTTTAGTTTAGGGACTAACTAAAATTTTAATTTATCCCGAAATGCTATTTATAGCAATGCTATTTTTAGAATTTCTATTTTATCATTCCTTGTTACTATTTCCAACATTGGTAACTGAAATGCTATTTATGGTAATGATATTTATAACATTTCTATTTTTAGCATTTCTTGTTGCTATTTTCAACACAGCGTGGCAGGCACTGTGGGAGAGTTTGGTCCTCGTGCATAAACTATTAGTAAGACAACTTTAGTTAGCCTTGTAATGTTGGCACCAATGGAGTTCCAAGTATTTGGAAATCAAAGTAACATGATTTGTCTTGATGATGTTTGCACACACCTAGTTCAAGATATTATTTTTCTTGACTATGAACCTGTATCCTTGGATTTGGTAGAAAAAGGGAAAAGAGTTTTTACCTCCCTTGGCCTGTTCTTTAAACACTCGGGATGTGGATCAACCATATTTTTTAATTGCAATAAAGTATTCTAAATTTATTGGTGGAAATTCTTTGATGGTGGATTATGGGAATATGGTGACGAACCCCTATGATAATGATGGCTGGTAAACCACTCATTCTCCTCTGTTTTGTTTTCAACTTGGGCTTAGTTTTAATTTTAAATTGGCAACTTGCAGGTGTATAGTTTTGATTTTGGTTTCCTTTGCATAGATTTGATTTATGCTTGTCAAACTCTAAGTACTGGGTTTAGTTCTAAACTATTGATTTTAGTGTTTGAACCTATGCAAATTTCTATGCACATATCAGATAGGCTACGGTTATGATCTCATCTCAAACTAGGCTTGATTGTTTTTTCAACATTGTAACTTTTTGGGTGTATATCAATTTGAATATTGTTTTGATTTCAGTCTCCCCACAGATAAAGTAGATTTACTTTAAATTTTAGTTATGGAAGCTTTTGGATTCATATGATTTGAGATAATTTAGATGGGTTTTGCTATTATAGTAATCCATGGTTTATATGTAGCTAAATATGATCAGGCTTGAAGGCAAGATGGAAATCATCATTGCTGCAACCATTGGCAACAGGTCATCTCTTTGCAACACATGGTGCCTAAGACCTAAGAGTAGATGTGAAAAACACAAAGAGTTGGGAAATAAATTTGAGTTCATCCATTGCAATGTGGGGAATGAAGAGTGTATGGCAACCACAATGGACAAGGGCAGTGGATTTCTTCCACCACAACCCGAGCATTCTAGGAGCAATAGGTCCTATTGATGAGACATGCATGGTTGAGTTCGATTACACAAAGGTTATCAATATTGGTGTATAATTTCTTGGTGTGAAACACGTACCCAGGTGATGAAGCCAATGAGGGAAGGGTCCATGATGGTGTGGATGGGAATACATTTGGTGGTAGTTCGATGGAAATAAATAAGGGCCAGAGTGAACAATTTTTAGGTCCTCAAGTAGAGCCCCATGGAAAAAGTGAATCAACAGAGGACGTGGATGGTCAACAGATATTTTTTCTTATGATGATAGTGACGATACAGGTTTAAACTACATGAAAATAAGGATGGTGTTTCTCTCGAGGAACAACACACAATGCGATATTAGTTATGATCTTTAAGAATTAGACGAATTTGGAATCTTTGCAGGGAGGTTGTTTGGCAGAAGAGGCTTTGATCATTATGGGGCAATGCCTCAAGGAACTAGTGCTATGGTGTTTTTTATACTATTTTGTTGACATCTAATCATAGGGATTGGGTGAACAACTGTAATTAGTGTAAATACATAATAAAGGAAATGAAGAGTCATCAGGAGATGAATTGAACAGTCACTTCCTCTTGTATATAATAATGAACAACTTGAATGAATAATACGATTACATTTGAGGAGTTACCTTCTGGTCTGACATGGTATCAGAGCCAGCACCATTTTTTTCTTCCCTCCTTGCTTTGTAACTCTCTTCTGCCTATGTTCTACCTATTTTGTAGAATTGACCACAGGTGTGCCTCTCTCAAGAATTTGATAATTGTTCTGGCAACTGCTGCAGACGTTCGGTTGGTTATGTGAGGCAACTACTCCACAAGCACAGTTGATAAATTCTCTTATGACTGTGTATTAATGTTCTGGACCCTAATTGGGTGTTTTTCTCTATTTATACTTCTTATTTATAAATCACAGTCAGTTAGCGTTAAGTGTTAATACTGAGTTTAAGCACTAAACCTTTCCTTAAGCGTCTTTATTAAAATATGAATTAAGCATGTGGGTAGTATTTGTCAAGTAGTAAGCGGTATCTCGCGCGCCCTAAAGACTATAAGCAATATTCCAAAAATTCACGCAATTAACCTTAGCAGGCGACACGTAGCATGAGAAAACCACTTTTCTTGCACACTCTCAACCTGATATCATTCATGCTAGATTTCACGCAAGATTACACGATAGCCGTTTGATCAAGCGAGATTGATCAATGGTGGAGATCGGCTAAGCTAGTTGGTGAGTGGGTGATGCAATAGCCATTTGATTAGTCGGGTCAGATTTGATAGTGATCGTGTCGGAAGATGCATGTGAGTTAATTTAAATTTCAGATGTGATAAGGTTATGAACTATGGTTTTAATTCCTTTCGGTTCTGTGAAAAAAATTGAAAGTATTCCTAGATTTCATGTGAGATAGCGCGACAACAGTTCATTGGATGGGTCACATCAATGATGGAGATCGTCCGAGTTAGTTGGTGAGCGGAAGACACGATATCTGTTAGATATAGAGAAGTGAGATCAATGGCATGGATTGAAGCACTTGATAAAAGGAGAAGTCAACGAGGGACCAACAATGATTGGTCAAATAAGCAGGACCCTTAGGGGGAAAATCCACGTACAGAATCGGATTTAAGCGAAGCTAATTGGTTACAAAGTTAAACAGTTGTTGAATTACATACTACAATCTCATTTTCGTCAACCTCCAGCAGAAGACTGATTTTTACATAGTACACATTTTAAAATGCACTGATTGATATCCATTGTGGGAGTGGTTCTCACCAAGAAGGAGAACTATCTAGAATAGTCATGGAAATTAACCCACACTCTCATTTATAATGAGTTGTTGAAAGGAGCGTGTGTTGGAGACGGAGACAAAGAGCCAGAATAGCCTACCTCAGACAAGGAATTTGCCATTTGAGAAAATAAGAACAGAAAAGCTTATGCATTGATTGCAGCATCAGTAAATGAAGAGGTGAGTTGCCATATTTCACCATTTTCAAATGCTTTCGGAGCCTTACAAAAGCTGAAGGAACTCTATGACCCACACTCTGCACTTGAAGTTGTTCAACTCATGATTAAATTGTTCACCCTTGAATTACAAAATGATGATCCTCTTGCTCTTGCATCAAAAGTAAAATCTATTATGCATGATATCAAAGCCACTAAAGTTGAACTGGACACTCCTCTGATAGCTTTTCTCAAGGCACTTCATCTCACTTACTCAAATTATCTTGAGTCATTGCAAGCAAATGGAAACCTCAAAGATATTACCTTTGACTCCCTTTTAAAAAATTGCTAAAAGAGAGAAAGATTTTGGCAAGAAGACAACTCCTTAGCCTTCTGAAGAGGCTGCATGCCTTGCACATAGAGAGAAGAATCTTTCTCAAGATTCTTTGAGAGGAAGAGGTGGTCGAAGAGGAAGAGGAAGAAATTTTAGAGGCAGGGGGGGCAGACACTCTCAAGGAGAAAAGTCATATTTTCACTGCATACACTGCAAAAGAGATGGAACATATGATGCATCCACATGCAAGTTGCATTGGGACATAATTGAGCATGAAAGAAACCAACCCAAAGGTAAAACTAATGAAAAAGAGAAAGGTAAAGTACCTGAATCTGTTCACTAGGTTGTGGCACACTGTAACATTGGAGTAAATGAAGACTTATTTAATGCTTCACTTTCTTCTTGGAAAAATGATTGGTTGCTTGATTCAGGAGCAACTTGCCACATGACGTTTAGAAGAGATTTTTTTGAAGAATTTACTGACAATGCTGATGGAGCAGTATACTTTGCAGACAAATCAAAAATCAATCCATCAGGGCTTGGTACAATCAGGGTTAAATTGTCTAGTCTTCCAGACTTTCTTTTGCATCAAGTTTTATATCTCCCACATCTGAGGAGAAACCTGCTGTCCTTGGTCCACATCCGCCAGCAAGTACACTCCATTCATATGTTTGATGGAAAGCTTGAGCTGAGAAAAGCATCAAACCACTCACTTTTCATGACAGGGATAGAAGAAGAAAGGCTTTTCAAGCTGCAGGGTACCTCTACTTGTGCATAAAATTTCTCATAAAATTCTCATTATGAAGAAGGTACATTTCCATCATGTTTTTTATGGCATGCTAGATTTGGACACTTGAACTATGACAACCTCCGCTTGTTGAAGAAAAATGTTGTTACTGGTTTCCCTACAATTCCTAGGAAACGTAAGCAATGTGATGCTTGCATTCTTGGAAAGCATAATAAACAATCTTTTCATGATTCACATTCTAGAGCACATAGAAAACTTGAACTCATTCATTCATATTTATGTGGTCTAATGCTTGTTCCTTCTACAAATGAAAATAATTATATGATGACATTTATTGATTACTACACCAAAATGTGTTGGGTTTATTTATTGAAGAAAAAATATGATGCTTTTCAAACATTAAGAACTTTCATACATGGATTGAAAATGATGCACAATCTCATATTAGCTCTATTTGCACTGATAATGGAAAAGAATACACTTCAAATGAATTTGAAAACTATCTTTGCCAACATGGGATCAAACATCAAACAACTGTGCCTTATAATCCCCAATAGAACGGAGTAGCTGAAAGAGTTAATAAGACAATCTTAAATATGCTGCGCTCCATGATGTTTTTCAAAAATGTAAAAATGATGTTTTGGGTTGATGCAGTTCTATGTGCTATATATGTAAAGAATAGATGTCCATCTAATGCTATTAGAAACAAGACTCCTTATGAAATATGGTATGGGTACATTCCTTCGGTAAAGCATCTCAGGGTCTTTGGTTCCACATGTTATGCCTTGATACCAAAGGTACATAGGAACAAACTTGGTGCAAGAAGTCGTAAGTGTATCCTCCTTGGGTATTCAAACACCTCCAAAGCATATCGTCTCTATGATGAAGTCAATAATTTTTTTTTTGTATCTAGAGATGCAATATTTTTTGAATCATCCAAAACTGACAATGTTGTTGAGAGGAAACTTGATCACTTGGATAGATTTACAAATGCAAAATCATTTCAAGAATTTGATAATCAAATTCCACATCTTGAAGGGGGGATTCCTATACTAGATCAACCTATGGAATCTTCTTCTGAAGCACTACCTCCCCCACATAAAACTCCAACAATGGATGATACTTTGACTGATGTGATTGACAGAATTGGGAGACTCAATCTTGATTAGTCCCAACTAAATCAATGGAGCAGCCTGGACCATCTCAGAAAGGTCCTCCAAAGTGGCTGACAAAGACACTTGAAAGTGCTCATCCTAATGAGTTTGGAAAGACATGAACTAGAAATTCAACTCGACAAAATGGAGGTGATGTAGATGACTTTGATTCACCTGTTGATATGGATGTTTCTTATGATTGCGAATTTAATTTGTCTACAGATTTTGAACCAACTTCCTTCAAAGAAGCTGCTTCTCATGCTGAATGGAAAGAAACAATGAAAAAGGAGTATGATGCCTTGATAAATAATGGCACTTGGAAGCTGATTGATCCTTCATTGGGAACCAAACCAGTTGGCTGCAAGTGGGTCTATGAGAATAAGTATAAAGCTGATGGCTCACTTGACAAGCACAAAGCCAGGCTTATGGCAAAAGGTTTTGAACAAAAGGAAGGGTTCGATTATGAGGAGACTTTCCCCCCACAGCAAAATGGGCTACGATCCGGACACCCTTTGCCCTAGCAGCTCAGAACAGTTGGAAATTCCATCAAATGGATGTAAAAACTTCTTTCTTGAATGAAGATCTAAAAGAGAATGTTTTTATGTCCTAGCCAAAATGATTTGCTGTAAAAGGACATGAACATAAAGTATGCAAACTTGTGAAATCCTTGTATGGCCTCGAACAAGCACCACGAGCTTGGTATGAAAACTAACTGAGCATCTTCTGAAACTCAATTTCAAACATTATGATATTGATGATGCAACTTTGTTTGTCAGGAAGGTTGGAAAAGCAGTTGTATATCTTGTGGTATATGTAGATGATCTTTTGATGACAGGGAAAAATGAGAGCTACATTGCATCCATAAAGAAGGAATTTGGGTTATGTTCATTACTATCTTGGTATTGAAGTAACTCAACATCCGAAGTCCATATTCATTTCTCAAAAGAAGTACATTGGAGATCTGTTGAACAGGTTTGGCATGACTGAATGAAATCCTCTGACTACTCCAATGGAACAAAACTTAAAGCTCACATCCATTGAAGGAAAAGAATTCGAGGATGCAACAAAGTATTGTTGCACAAAAATTGTCACCTTGACATTCTGCAATCTCTGTGAGTCCATCACCACTCATACTTTCCTCCTTTGCAAGTCTTAAGCCTCAGTTCTTCATATCAAGCCTTGAAAATAAGAGAAAGCCCTCAAAAGTCTCTAAAACTCTGGTTTTGCACTTTCTCTTAGCATTGCCTGTTGTTCCACACTCAATGGTCATGTCCCCTGCGCACCTGACCGCGCTGTCTCTATGTTATTGGTGCGGACCCCTGCAAAAGTTAAAAAGGCGCAAGTAAATTCTTAAAAACTCACTTTGAGTCATTTCTAGAAGCTTCTGGAAGGAATCTTGAGGTGGCAAGTTCACTCTTTTAAGGTTCATGCATCCCATACCTTAAGGAGCTAACCCCTTGATGTGAGGAGCTTATCCCTTTGAAGGAGGACACTATCCCTTCATAGGTGGACTTGTAACCTCCTTCCTTTGCACTATAAAATGAAGCATTGGGCTGGTTACTGGAGAGGTTGAAAGCTGAATATTTTTGGGGTGAAATGCTGCTGGAACTTAATCTTCCTAATTGAGCTTTTGTGAGGAGAGATTACATACCTCTTTGAACTCATTTGGAAGAGTGTGAGGCTTTTCAAAGTAAAGGAGATTCATGTTTCAGACCCTGGGAAGAGCTTGTACAACATGAAGGCACCAAAGGTTGTAAGGTTCTTCTATTTCAAAGTTAATACAAATAAGTTTATTTTTCTCAATATGCAGTGTTTTATGGTTTATTTTATGGATTCCTTAATCACCATAATGAACATGATTTATGATATTAGCTATGCAGGTGTTATTTGATGTGTGCTTGTTTGTGATTGCAGGTTCTCAAAAGGAAATTCTTTCACATGGTTGAAGGATGGTTGCTACAAACTAGCGTTGGACTTAAGGTAGGGTCTAAACACCTCTATAGTTTTTATTAATGAATCACAATATGTTTAGAGAAAGATAGATTTGCTTGTCCTGCTTGTTGCTAGATCTCTTTTGATACTAGGGAAATCGGCCTTGTCCACACGATCGATTTATCTAGCCAACAAATTGGCGACTCCATTGGGGAACTGAATTTGGTGTTTGGTTTTCCTTTGTCTTTGACTTGAGAAAATTGTTCTTGTTTCTGGTTTTTGCTTGATGTGTGTGGGATTGGGTAGTTTTTAGGATCTGGATTATTTTTTGTTTTTTCGAAATTTTCAAGAGGACCACACTTTCTTTTTACAGATAGTGCGGGCATCTCCACACTGTTCCTTTACTGCACAGAGCAGTACTGCATCTGGTTCTTCTGGAAGCCTGCGGACCTTGTGAAATTTTTTGAAAAACCTAAAATGTTTTCTCCCAGTTAAGTTTAGGTTTCATTTATGAATTTTAGTGTCTACCCAGATCTGCACGTGTTCTGTCAAAAATTTCTTGTGAGTAAGTTCCATTGGTATTTTTGTTTTAGATGATTTTCTAGAAGTTTTGCATGCCTGGATTGGTTTTCACTCGGTCTCTATAGTGACTCAAGGATTAGAAGCCTAAGAGACCTTAGATCACCCTAGTGTCTTTTTGCCTTCTTGATGAGTCTGACTAGTTTGTGACATTCGTCCTTGGTGAAAAATAGCTTTCGTTTTCTTTTTGCAAATCTTTGAACAAACTTGGTTATAAGTTTTGAATTTCATTTTTATAAAAGAAAACATAGCTGAATGTTTTTTGATTGATTTGTTATTCTGAACAAATTAATCCTTAGTTTACTGAATAACTAAGTAAAACGTCCTCAAAAAAGATTTGAAGCTTTTATTTTGATTAGGTTTTAGAAAGTTTTTAGATCTCAAGATTAGTTTTTTGTAGTTTTGAGTGTTTTCTAGAAATTGTAGAATTTCTTTTGAAAGAATCGTTTTTTGCAGTTTTTGAGTGTTGAAAAAGAAAAGGGATTTTTTGTGAGCATAATTAGTAGTCTTGTTTTGAGTTCTTATTGAAAAAGAAAAAAATATTTTCTTTTCATTTACACGTTGAAAGCAAGATTTGTTTTTCAAAGAATTGCATTCTCACACTCTTTCTTTTAGCTAGAAATTCATTGAAGGAAAATGAATTGTTTATCATTCTTAGGTGCATTTTTTTAGTGTTTTTGGAGTCGAGTCTTCACACCATCAAAGTTTCATTTCCATATCTATTGACTTAAGAAACAACCCATAAAAGTAACGCTTAATTAAAATTGATCTAGCAATCTTTTTTATTTCTAAGGCTCTTATCACCAATATAGCTTAGGCTAGTATCTTGGAGTAGGGAGTAATTAACTCTCCAAGATAGTTAAAAAAAACAAGTACCTATATCTTGCGGTAGGAAATAAATCCAATTGTAATTGATATAATCTGGGAAGCTCCTATTAAAGGAGTCAATCACGAGATCATGTCCGAATCTTTGAGACAATCAAGTCTGTCTCATTGGGAAAGATAGAAGATTTGTGCGTATTATAAACGGTAAACCTGAAATTAACCATTGTTGAGGAGCTTGGGGTCACTTGTTGGTAAACCTTGGATTGATCATGTCGAGGAGCCTTCAAGGGGATTGAGCTTTGTTACTCTGCCCTTGTGCATAGATCGGATTGTAGACTATTCCCCTAGTTGTATTTGTTAATGTTGGTAACCTTAGTGTCTATAAACTTAAGATTATTTCCTAAGGTGACGATGAAGGACGAGTCTCACTATACCTGCAGCAGACACCGACTAGACTCACTTGGACTCTCTGGGGGGTTTTCTTCACTCGAGATGGTTTTGTGAAGAAACTTGTGCCAGTCTGTTTCATTACGCAGGTTGTCGGGGTAATTGTTCCAACTGCCCTTTATGTATTAATTTCTACGATGTTGGATTTCATCACCAACTAGTGTTTTTGGTACGGAAAGTTACTGTTTGTGTGTGGTTTGAACTCTTAGATTTTTTAGGCGTGTGATTCAATTGTTTGGTTCTTTAGAAACTTTAGGTGGTTTTATTGAGATTTTCTTTGTTTGCGTGTGAGTAATTAAATATTTAATTGTGGCTGAATTACCGAGACAATCCCGTAAACTTCGGGGGAAACCTCCCATGTATACACCAAGCCAGCTTGAAGGGCTACGAGCTCTTGTATCACCTAGTGACAGTAGAGTTGGGTCACAAGAAGCCGAAGAGTCTTCCTTAATTGTTCATCCTGATTATCAAGTACATACAATGGAGTATATTTCTGAGCCAATTTCACTTTCTGAAGTTACTGGTAGTTTTTCTCCTACTAGTGAATTAGCTGAAGAACCTGAAATTTCTAAACATAAAACTGAACCTGCTCCTACTCCATCTTCAGGATTTGCCTCTCCAACTTCTAGTGGTCTTGGTTCACCCAGGGTAGGAAGTATCAATACCAAAAATATTCCTTCTAGACTCATTTCTATTGAAGAACTTGTTAGTCTGGACAAAGATATATCTCTCCCTGAAAATCAACTGACTTTAGAACTTAGGGAGCGTGAATCAATTTTCTACAGTCCTTTTAGGAGTGATGCTTGGTACATATCATTGACAAACTTTTAGAAGACCCGGGTTTGAGGTTTTCACCACCTCGAATTCGTTTTCATCCTATGCCCAGAGGTTATTATCCTCGTTTGAATATGTTGAGAGGGTCATCTATGTTTTCCCAAACACCAAAAACATTTTTATATGGAAGTTCTTCTATTCCTTCGTGGTATCAATCACTCACTGGTACTTTTTCAGGAGCGTCTCCTCGACCAATTGAACATGAGATATCAACTGGTAATAATGGAACTCAAGCGTCGAGCGTAGAAGAAATTCTTATGATGTCTGGTACTATTCCAAATCCGCAACCTCAAGGTAGTCAGTTACCGCCTGGGGGGCAACCCCAAGGTAGTCAATTACTGCCTGGGGGGCAACCCCAAGGTAGTCAGTTACCGCTTGGGGGCAACTCCAAGGTAGTCAGTTATCGCCTGGGGGGCAACCTCAAGGACAATGCATACCATTGGGACAGTACATACCTCAAGGTTAACCCCAGACTCAGTACATACCTCAAGGTCAACCCCAGTATCAATATATACCTCAAGGTCAACCCCAGTTTCAGTACGTGCCTCAAGGTTATCAATCTCAAGGTCAGTACCCAACTCAAGGTTTCTAACCACCTTCTGGTCAACCATTTGTACAAGGATCTAGAAATGTACCTCTCAATTATCAGCCCTACGCTCAACCCAGTTATGGTCCTCAATATGCTCAACCTTTTATGGGTCCATACCCCGGAATGAACATGGTGTGGGATCCATCTCAACAGACTTTGCAATCTAATGTGCAGTTATCGAGTTAGCCTGGACAACCTTTGGTTTCTGGTCCAACCTAGCAACTTGTCTAGCCTACTGTTCAAACTTCTACACCTGGTGTAGTTCATCAGTCTAGGCCTAGTTCACCTCGAACTCTGCCTAAAACTGCTGGTGCCACTACTACAACTTCTGTTCAATCTACCCCACCTACTTCTGGAGTATCGATAGCTCCGATTTCTATTGTTCCTGCATCAACTCCTCAAGCATATTTACTACAGTCAGGACTTACAGTTCAGACTTCGGTTCAGATGCCTGTAGGACAACCTGGTCCAAGTACGGTTGTCACAAGTCAATTGAAATTCACTTATCAACCGTACTAGGGATAGTACCAATTCAGTCCTATTGTACAAAACCCAGTTTATCAGTATTAATTGTACCCTGGATATACTTATCAACAACCTCAACAACCCCAGTTTGGTCTAGTTAATCCTGGTTTTCTGGGAGGATATAATATTCCCAATGCAAATCCAATTCCAAGTTACCCTAGATATCCTCCTCCTGGGGCTGGTCTTGTGACCCAAGGTTTTTGAGACCCTAACCGTTAGTTACCTCTTATTGCAACTTTGGATTTACCTGATTTGTTGTGCCTTATGAACGATCCAATTAACTATCTTCCGTATTGGTCGCCAATGCCTAATAAGTTGCCCAGTGATATCTCGAAATTTGAGGGTAAGTCAGGAGAAGATCCATCAAATCATGTGATGACTTATCACCTCTGGTGTGCATCTAATTCCATTATTGATGATTCAATTCGCTTACATCTTTTTCAATGCACTCTAATTGGTCTTGCTGCCAAATGGTACATTGAGTTACCACGAGGCTCTTTTTATAATTTTAGTCAGTTAGCCACTTCTTTATTAACTCATTTTCAGTTTCTTGTCAGATATGACAATGGCAGGGAATTATTAACTTCATTAAAACAGTCAACGTCCACATATATTTTAGATCATATTCATGGATGGCAACGTAGACAACGTTTAGTGAAAGTTTTTATTCGGATCAAATTTTAGAAGAATGGTTTGTCAAATCATTATTACCTAAAATCACTGAATATGTAGCTAAGGCAGGAGTCATTACTGAAGAGCAAGTAATTGCTCAGGCTCAGTACCTTGACCTCGTTTATACGCAGTTAGGTACTTTACATGAAAAAATCCTCAACCTTTCGAAACACAATCAAATAACTGCAACTCCTTCAGGATCTCATGCCGCTGATGGTATGATTGGTTCAGTTAGTACCAAAAGCAAGAAGAAATCTTCAAAGAATTCCTCTCCTATTATAACTTTACCAGATTCCCTGACAGGAGACTCTTCCGCTGAAATTCCTGCCGATATCCATGTCATAGAATCATCTACAGCCAAATCAAAATCCGGCGGTAAAAAGAAGGGGAAGAAGAAAAATAAACAAAACTCAAAAGAGAAATCAGATAAAAATGAATCTACTGACGAGAAACGTAAACCTTGCTATCCTTGTCTCATTTGTGATGAGGAGCATTTTACAAGAGACTGCCCACATTGAGCCGAGGTTTTGAAAATCGTTAGAGGTTCTCAAATGCCTGCTGTCTTGAAGGATCCTTTTCCTAGCCAAGATAGTAAGATGATCGGTTTTTCCTCAAATGCCTCAGAAGAACCCATTATGATGATGTCTCATGTCAGGATTGCAAAGTGATTGCGAGATTATGGTAGTAAAAATCCTGTTGGTGGTAAGGAAGCAGAATCTTCTAATTCAAACCCATAAACTTCAACTCCTTATGGTTCTGATCCGCTACAGATCTAGAAACCTAACCCTGACTTAGTAATCAAACCACCTGCTAAAGGTATACTTCGGAAGCCAGCTTTCAATCCACATGTGAGAGCTGCTCAGAATTATAACATTGTTGAAGACTTAACTATTTCCTCTTCAGCAATGTCGGCTTTGGAGGTGTTGTAATCATGCCCAACACAGCGTAAATTACTATTGTCGGCTATAGGAGTTGTTGATATTCAGGATTCGAACCTTATAATCTTCGATTTAGAGAATAGTACACCCTGCCTACCTCATCAAATGGCTTTCCAGATTCCAGTGTTAGTAAAAAACAGACCTTGCTTTCGGACTGTGATTGATGAGGGCGCTTCTACGTGTATTATGTCGATCCAGTGTTGGTGATCGCTTGGTTCTCCAACACTCAGTCAGTCCCCGACGATTCTAAAGGCTTTTGATGGCCGAGAGTTCCATCCTTTTGGCATTTTGTAGGATTTACTTGTAGGTGTTGAAGGAAAAATTGTAAATCTAGATGTGGAAGTGGTTGATGCCCCTCTAGATTAGAACCTTTTCTTGGGTCGCAGTTGGTCTTACGCTATGACTACTATTGTTTCATTGGTCTTTCGGCTTATGAAGTTTCCCCATAATGGAAAGATCGTTATGATAGACCAACTGACTTATTTTTCATCCGACCCAGTCTCTTCAGATAGTATTCAACATGTCGGTAAAACAACTATCCCTTACAAGGATGTTGGGGTAGGTTTGATTAAAGATTCTGGTTTACTAGGAATTTTTTCTTTTCCTCCTAATGTATCGCCTTCTATTGCAACTATTCATATGATTTCATCGAACACTATTTCTTTTGATGATCCTTGGATCGTACCTTCCGATTCTGAGGTGGATTCATTTGGTAACGCGATGCCTTTGAGTCCCTTTGAAATTGCATATCAGGCTGTACAGTCATTTTCTGACTCTTGTTCAACCGAAACTGATCCAATGAATGTGGTCCATGGGGAATCACTTTCAATATCAACCTCAACTTCAACAACATTTTCTAATTCTGTTCATACTGATGAGAAGATTCGTAAACTTTTGTTTGTTGATGATTTACCATGGGAAGATCTTCATCATCGATCTTCGTTTTTACCGGAGCTTGATCATTTTGGAAATGATTTTTCATCTATTTTTACCATTGACTATGTCAAAGAACCACATAATCCATTGCAACATCTTGATTCTGAGTTAAATTTGGGAAATATTTCTCGAACGGTTCCTATTGACATTTTAGTTAAACCTGGAATTATTGAAAACATTCATATAGGTGCTTCCTGTACAGATGATGAAATCCAAACTTATAAAGCCCTATTTCAAGAATTCCGCGACGTGTTTGCCTGGTCATATGAAGAAATGCCAGGAATCGATCCATCAATTGTTGTCCATGAAATTAAAACTTACCCGGATGCTAAACCTGTGCGGCAACGTTTGCGTCAGATACATCCACGAAAAGCTGCTTCTATTACAGCTGAAGTTGAGAAATTACTTCGTGCAGGTTTCATTTATCCAATTCCCTTAACGGATTGGGTATCAAATGTTGTTCCTATTAACAAAAAGCAAGGAACGATAAGAATATGTATCAATTATAAGGATATTAATTGAGCTTGTCCTAAAGACAATTATCCAACTCCCTATATCGATCAAATTATAGATGATTGTGCCGGCAGTTAAATGTTCTCCTTTATGGATGGTTTTTCTGGTTACAATCAAATCAACATACTCCCTGTCAATCAACCAAAAACGACTTTCATTTGTCCATGGGGGACATTTGCTGACTGAAAATTACCTTTTGGATTGAAGAACGTTGGAGCAACTTTTCAAAGGGATATGTCTTACACATTTTATGACATCAAGCACATTGTGCAAACTTGTCTTGATGATTTACCTACCCATTCATTACGTAGAGCCGATCATCTCACTCATTTACGAGCAATCTTTATGAGATGTAGGCATTATCGAATTAGGATGAATCCAAACAAATATGTTTTCTATATAGAGACGGGTCGTTTACTGTGATTTATCATTTCAAAAGCTGGCATTCGTGTCAATCCCTCAAAGGTTGAAGCTATTGTCAAATTACCTCCTCCTTCGACTCTTTGCCAACTCCAAAGTTTGCAGAGGAAAGCAAATTTTTTACGTCGTTTCATTCCTAACTACGCCGAGATAATGAAAGGTTTTACCAGGTTGTTGAAACAGAATACTCCATTCTTTTGGGATGAGATAGTTGACAAATATTTTGATGCACTTAAACATGCGTTGACCCATGCACCGTTATTACATCCTCCCAACTACAACCAGGATTACTTTTTGTACCTCGCCGCTTCTCATTCCACCATTGGGATGGTTTTAGTTCAGGAAGATGAATTCAACAGTGAACATGTGATTTACTATCTTAGTCGAACCCTGAATCCGACTGAGCTTAAATATTCACATGTGGAAAAATTGGCCTTGGCGGTTGTTCAAGCTGTCCAAAGATTTCTTCACTACATCTTATTACGCAAAACTACAGTAATTTCATACTATAACCCTATGACGTATATCTTGACCAAACAATTGCTAGGGGGCAAGTATTCCAAATGGATAGTTATCCTGCAGGAATTTGACTTGGAGTTTGAAAAATCCAAGGCAAAGAAATCTTTGGTTTTTGCAGAACTGATGTGTGATTTCCCACATACTGACACTGAAACTGTGGCGGAAGAACCCATTGCGGACGAATCGTTGTTTCTTATCAGTACTCTTGATCCATGGTATGGAGATATTATTGTTTATCTCCAAACCCAATCTTTTTGGCCTGAAATCTCACGATCTCAGCGAAGGAAAATACGTTTCCAATCCCAACAATACAATATTATTGGAGATACACTCTATCGTCGTGGGGTGGATTCCGTTTTCCGACGTTGTCTAACTCATGAAGAAGCTGAAAAGGTTCTGAATGACTGTCACTCTGGAGCATGTGGCAGTCATATGTCTGGGTATGCCACAGCCCAAAAGATATTGCGCGCTGGTTATTTCTGGCCATCCTTATTCAAAGATTGTATCTATGCAGTTCGGAAATGCCACAATTGTCAAATTTTTGATCGTAAGATGCGTGCTCCACCTGCTCCTCTCTACCCAATAATTACTGTCGGTACTTTCGCAAAGTGGGGTATCAACTTTATTACATGTAACCCTTACCTGGGGGGCATGTGTATATCATCCTTGCGGTAGATTATTTTACTAAGTGGTCCAAGGCGATGCCTACATTTTCGGCAGATGTCAAAACTACTACAATTTTCGTTTTCAATCATATAATTGCTAGATTCGGTGTTCCTCAAGCTATTATTACTAATCATGGGAGTCATCTTCGAAACATCATGATGACTGAACTGACAAATCAACTTGGCCTGCGTCACGATAGTTCTACTCCATATTACCCACGAGCTAATGGTCTGGTTGAAGCTATCAATAAAGTTCTAGTCACTATGATCCAATGAATCATTGGTATTCATAGGTCGAATTGGCATAACATGTTATTTTCAACACTTTGGGCATATCGAACCTTAGTAAAAACATCAACTGGTTTCACTCCTTTTCAACTGGTTTATGGTTTGGAAGCAATGTTACCCATTGAATGCGAAATTCCGTCATTGCATATAGCCATAGAATTACTCCGAGTCACTTCCGAAGAGGAGAAATGTTTGTTGTACTTAGCTCAACTAGATGAGAATCGACATGATGCTCATTAACAATTGAAACCCATGCGAAACGAATAAAATCTCAGTATGACCGAAATGTTACACCTCATAATTTTTTGGAAGGAGACCTAGTCTTACTATACAATCAAGCAAATGATAAACTAGCGGCTAGAAAATTTGTACCTAGGTGGCATGGTTCTTATATTGTTAAGTGAATGCTGGCAAAAGGGGCCTATGAATTGGTATATTTTGACGGCGTCTCTTTGGGTAAACCCAAAAATGGGCTTTATTTGAAGAGATATTATGCTTAAACCTTGGTGTGGAGATTTTTATTAGATTAATTTCTTTCTAGCTGGTGTGTTTTAGATTAGAAATGTGTGCCTAGTTTAGGGAGTGATTTTATCATTATTCCAACTTATCTTGATTTTACTCTTGATATTGCAGATGTCAACGTCTCTTCAAACATATATTGGTTTTGCTGATGGTGCTTGTCGTAATACACGGAACATTTCTTCTGCAGCTTGGGTTATCTATTCACCCTCTGATGAGTTAGTATCTATGCATGGGGTAAGCCTCGGTCAAACAATGAATAACATTGAAGAGTATAGTGCAGTGATTGAGTTATTATTTGAATCCATCTCATTTGGGATTTGGAGTTTGATTGTTAGGTTAAATTATGAACTCGTTGTATTACAGCTTAACAGGGTTTATGCCATTAGAAATCCAGTGTTATTAAGATTATTTTTGAGAGTTCGTCTCTTGGAACGTGAATTTGATTACATTGAATATCAGCATATTCCGAGATATTTAAATACATTAGCAGATGCAGTTGCTTCTCGTATGTTAAATAGACATTTGCAATAATCAAAATAGTAAATTTAAAAACATTCCATAACATGTTATACAAGATAGTAGTAATAGTGATATATCATAGCATAGAAGTGTATCAAATATACATCGTCTTCGATCATAGGTTGAAAAACACCTTATGATCGGAAAAAATGATAGTACAAAAAGACATAAAATGTCGTGTGAGTCTACAAAAGCGATCATCCTATCCTTGGTGATGATCACGATAAGAAACCACTGCTCGGGCCACCCTACAAAGGAACCTCCTAAAAGGTCCTGGGACCCAATCACATATCGTTGTAACCTAAGTGGAATATCATCTATGCTAGTCTCTGGAATATCTGCTCTCAAATGCTCTAGATGATTCTCCAATTCGGTCAGGGTCTCTGTAGATTGGTCCTGTGGGGCTGACATTACTGTAGCTGGGTGTCTCCTCTCATAAGGCTGGAGAGCGGCTAGTCATTATGGACTCACATCTGCATTTAAAACTTTTTATTATCAGTTTTGGATGATTTAAAAAACAAAAAAAAATTAGTTAAAACTTAGGAAGTGTTGAAAATGATTTTACTTGAATCATCCCACTACTCTCCTGGTGGAAGAGCCATGTCTGGGTCACCATGATAATCCATCCCAGCATATGGAAAATCCTGAATCAAAAAAAGTTGGTTCCTCAACCAACGAAAATACTCAGGTGGAAATCGGACAACCTCTGAACCCTCCTCAGGATGACGGGCCATCACTGCAACCCAACACATTATCCTAGGCTCTCGAGGAAGACTAGCCTCAACAGAAAGCTGTTGTGGGACCAACATAGGTACCCTCTCTAGACCAAAGCTCACAACCAGGAAACCATATCCAAATTTTTTTAGTTGTCAGTTCTTTGCTCTAGTTAGTTGGCCTTTTACATTCGCGAACACAGCCTCGAACCAGTTGAAGATGGTACCTCGATAACAGTCTACCGTCATTCGTATCTGGGATCCGGTAGCTACATGCAATGCTGCACTCCCGCATAATTGGTGACGATGAATGCAATAACCTTAAGTTTAGGATGGGAGATAGTTTTAAATCGATCCGTTTGTCCTCTGTTTGGTCATTACAAAACTCCAATCGGAGACTAGCGACAGACTGGCCACTTGGCCTAGTCCCAAAAAGAGATAATCGTTCGCCTCTCTTGGGCAAACCAGTCAAGAAATATATACCTCTAGCTCGATTTCGAGCCGGTGGCCACCAATCATGAAACATTGGTCCTGTATGCTCCACCTGTCTACCAACCATTGCAAGAAGTCTACTTGGGCCCTCATGTCAGGTATGGCCCTGAATTTAAATAGTACGCATGCTTTTAATGCCCGTATTGTAGGTGGAAGAATTAATGCGGCTAGATCCATATCCTCATGCTCGTGTTCCCGCCAAATAAGCATTTTGTATGTCCTCCATTGCAGAAAAGATGTATTAGAACAATTTAGTTAAAAAAAATTTGGGTGGAAATGGAGAAAATTGAAATTTTAAAAACCTATTTCCCGGGGTCCACACCCGCTGGTTAGGGACAGTGCGTAGGTCCGCACTCATCCTAAGCAACAGGTGCGGAACCCCGACTTTGTAGAAAAAATTCGGGGTCCGTAGGGGTCGCATGTTGCACTTGCGGAACCCCGCGAGCATTTTTCTAAAGTAAATTCTCCTTGAAAAATCAATTTTAAAGCCTAAAAATGAAATGTAAATGGTTGAAATGCAAGATAGGGATGATGTGGATTACCTAGAGCCGACGGTTTTCAATTCCAATGGACAAATTTTCCACACTCGTCACAGGAAGTTTTCTACCCAAAAGCTCTCACTTCTCACTTTGAAGTCAAATGGTAAAAATGAATTTACAAAAGCCCTTTTTATAAGCTTTTTTGAATAAATGAATTTTTAATTTATTTATTTTTTACTTTAAAAGGGTAACTTTTTGATGCATTTTATTTATTTTAAACAGGTGTGAGTAATGTTTTGAGTTTTTGTGCAGAATATTGGATTTTCAGGGATAATTGATCATTTTCAACAAAGAGCATACTTTTTCACTTTTTCGGACTCTTCCAAAATTTACGAAAAAGAAAAACATTGGAGTCCTCTTTAAGCTCTTTTTTGACTCGTAAAATATGAAAAGATTGTTGATTTTTTCCCTTTTAAACTCGATAAATAGAATTAAAAAGGCGGTCCACTTATAACTCTTTTCTGACCGTATAAACATGAAAAGATTGCCGGACTTTTGTCATTTCAAGTTCGATATTGGTTTTAAAACGACGTGTCTTCGATCGCTTTTTTACTTTTTTCAGATCGGTGCCACTAACTATTAAAAGTACTCTTTGATCGTAATGGTCAAGCGGTTCTCTCAAGTATTTTTTATACTTTTTCAAGCTTGGGGGACATAAATTTACGAAAAAGGACACCCATGGAGTTTCCTTAAGTTTTTCTTCTGACTCCCTAAAATTGAAAAACATTGAGTTTTTCCTATACTGGACTCGTTAAAATTTAACAGTAGAGGATCTGTTTGATTTTAAACAGGAACAGACCACTCCTTCTTAGGGTTCGAATTTTAAACTAAGTTGGACTCATCCAAAGGATGAGCTTATAACCAAACAAATGTTATCCTCCTCAAGCTTGTCAAAAATAAAGAGGTACTTGCCAGAAATGGTGGGGTAAAAGAGAGAAAATGAACCTGTTTGTTATACTTTGTGTTTTAGAAAAGTAGTTAACCACTCTTGAACACGACACTTTTTGTTTACTTGGGTTGGGAAATCCTTTGCCTAACAGTTAATCAAACCATATTGAAATTCTTTAGCCAGTTTCTGGGTATTAGCTTTG